>JADBJO010003103.1:70000-80000 GCA_016801955.1 Conus betulinus
AATGAGAGTGTGTGTGTGTGTGTGTGTGTGTGTGTGTGTGTGTGTTGTGCATGGTGTGTGTGAGTGTGTTGTGTGTGGTGTGTGTGTGTGTGTGTGTGTGTGTGTGTGTGTGTGTGTGTGTTGTGCATGGTGTGTGTGAGTGTGTTGTGCATGGTGTGTGTGTGATGTGCATGGAGTGTGTGTGTGAGTGTTGTGTGTGTGTGTGTGTGTGTGTGTGTGTGTGTGTGTGTGTCAGTGGTCCCGTGTGTTGTGTGTGATGTGTCACACACACACACACACACACACACACACACACACACACACTGCAACCCACGAAGGTTTTCACTGCCCTTTCGGTTTAGGTCAAGATCAGAATTTTTAACTGAAATCTGAAGTCAGTCCCACTGTATGCCTCTGAGACACAGAGAACAACAACAAATCGAACACTCACAATCTTTAAGCATTTATCAACATACACCTAAGTCCATCCTGAGCATCCTCAACCTAAAGTCATTTCCGACAAAACCCGTGGGAGAGAACAAACCAAAATGCAAAGAAAATGAAATGGGGCAGGATTCTGGTCACACACTGCAAAAGCCTTCTCCTAACCTCACAAGACAAGCACTCGAACGGAACCCACAGGGGAAAAGGAAGGTGGGACAACCCTGTCAGACTTGGCGCTGATGCATGGATTCCAAAGTGGAGACAGCCAGCATGATATGGGCCCCGCTGAAGAGGTCAGCCCAGAGCCCAGTCTGATGGAGAAGCGTTGCCACAGCCCTCTTTCCCAGGGAACTCAAAAGACTAAGAAAAGTGAAATGTTGAAAGGTGTCTCCCCACACATACACAAATCGATAAGCCTGGGCAGTATAAATCTCTGTGTTCATTCAGGAACAACAGGTCTGTGTGAGATGCAATATTCTAGTTTGGGTCCATCCACTTACCAAAAAAAAAAAACGTTTGCCACAAGGGGCAAATTCCACGACTGTCCTGGACTTTCTACTGAATTTTTTTCTCTTTTCCAAAATTTTCAGACACTGCACAGCTTTTCTTGTTTGTTTTTCCATGACCAGTGCCAATCCTGTGTATGTGTTTGAGCTCTACTCTGTCTTCTTTTGTAGTCCCCTCCCCTTCTCTTTGCTCTGTAACAAACTGTTACCAGTGCTGTGTCGATTTCTGGTTAGGTTTTATTTCGAAATTCGAACTAATACAAAGTAATACACTTAGCACCAGATTATCCTCTGCTGTCAAGATACATGTATGCATGCAAGGCTTCTTCATGAACAGAGAGTCGAACAGCAGCTTTACATCAGACTCAGCGGGTTCCCCAAAATCCCCATACCACAGTGAGAGAGAGAAAAAAAAAGAAAGAAAACTGAAACAGACTGTGCAGCTCAACTTAAAGAAATTCAAACTGCAAATGAACACAAGAACCGAGATACATGTTTCCTTAACACACAACAGAAAACCGACAAGTAGATTGTGGCCAGATTTGTCTGCTTCAGTTGTCGCACGCAATGGACATGAGAAATGATGGCTGCAATCTGGGCGTTATTGTTTCATGCATTTGTCTGCTTTGTGTTGTCCATGGAACAAGCGTTCCTTTACAGTCTGTTTTGTGTGCAGTGTGTATGTGTGCTTGTTTGCATTTTGGTTCATACCACAACATTTCCTTTTTCTATCCTATTTTTTCTTCTATTTTTCCTTTGAAACTGTAGTTTAAATCCCCTCCCCTCTTCCTACTGATAGTGGACACACCAGTCTGCAGCTGCTGCAGTGCAGTGAAAACAAAGCAATTGTAGAGTAACGGTCCTTGCTTGAGAAAGTAAACAAGTGTCACGAGGCCTGTGATGTTGGCCATCTTGGGTTGGTTGTGTTGTAGTGTTTTTTGGGTTTTTTTTTTTTTGTTGTTGTGTATCAATCCTTTAATGTGGCTTGTAGTGTGTTTGCATCTTAATGTCGTTCAGCTCAGGTTAGGTTTACTTTCTCTTTTTTTCTCTCTCTAATTTCACTGTCCGTGCAATTCACCCTGCAGGTTCACGTGTGGCTGGTGCATGTCTCTTGAACTAGCTGTCTCGATCGGCCTCTCACCTGTCTTTTTACCTGCTGCACGTGCACATTCCCCTCAGCTTGAGGTGTTCTCACTCTGTGACGTATGGTGGCATGTTTGCTGCCAATGATCAGAAAGGTTTTCTCTTCACTTGCATGGAAGATGTCCCTGGGAGCACCCGCTCCAGTTCTGGTTCTCGACCATATCGCCGAAGCTACAGTCTGTATCTTCATTCCTGCAGTCAGCCTGTAGGGAGGGACGTCAGCGTTTCCGCATCTGCTCGGCTGGTTCTCTCGACTGGACAGAGGGCAGAGAGTCGCTTGACCCGCCACTTTCTTGGGTCATCCACGGGTAGCTGTTGCAGTGTGTGAGCACATGTTCTTCACCAAATGGTCCTACCTCTGTCCGGAACCTTTGACAACTACCGCGCCTTGTCCGACGGGATGTGTTCTACACTGTGTTTTCAGACTTCATGCGGCCCATGTGACAACTAAGGAAGTGTGATTAACTGTGTCGTGCTATTGGGGAAGTGGTGTGGGTGTGTGCTGAGGGTGCCGGCACTGAAAGACTGTATTCAGAACAGACCCGGTTTGGACACACGATTGGACATGATACTCCCAGTGAACTTCAGGGAGGTAAGGGTGGGCGACAACGGTAAGGAACAAACCAAATGTGTGGGTTGAAATGCTTATTTGTGACTATGTGTATGTTGTGTGTGTTGAAATGCTTATTTTGTGACTATGTGTATGTTGGTGTGAATAAATGATGTGTTGTATTGTAATCTTTCCTGTGTGATCTCTTGCGGAGCGGGTGAGATCAGTCACTCCCTTCACTCCATTTTAGACCAATCCTGTCAGGGCCGACCTCCAGGGGCTGGTCGAGACAACAAGCCTCGCTCAGGTATGAGCTAACGGGAAAATAAGACCATTAACTGCAACAGACAAGACATGGGGTCGTTAATGTCTGCCAGCCACTGGTCAGTTACTTGCTCTGCTCTCTGCTGTAATCACGTCTACATGGCTGATTCTACAGCAATCAAGACTTTTTCTCCAGTATTCAGATGCCAGTGATCATGTTCCAATCTGCAGTTCTGTTTTACTTGTACAGCCCATGGGGTCTCCTGTTCTACAACTTGTTCCCAGCTCCCCCTCCCTGTGGCCAGATCTGGCGTCGTGGGCAGATCATGGGGAAGTGTGGTTCAGGGGTCTGGGGTTCCATCCCTCTGGGACTTTTCTCTGTATGGGAGATGCAGAGTCCATGAAGGGGGCTGAGCAATCACCAACGGCCAGGCCCCTTGTCATACAGAGTTGTCTGCTCATGTCACAAAAGGCTAAGCAACACACTTCTAATATACCAATGTATAGACCACAGTGTGACAGCCCTCCTCTCCTTAACACTTCAGTCTTCACCTGAATGCGAGTTCCAACCAAAATCTTTGCCAGAATTTAATGTCCCCCCTCCCTCACCCCTCCTCGTCATATATCTGCAAAGTGACCGTCTCTACCACACTATCAGTCAAATTTCAGTTTCCTGATTCTCTGTCAGCCCAATTCACCACATATGGCCCTTTTAAAGCTGTCGCTATGGACAGGGGAAAAATGTCACTCCTCTTTAGGTGAAAAACAACAAACTGGTACACAGTATACACAACACTTTATGACCTATTCACTGAAATACTGCCATCCTTAAAATTGAAAAAAAAAAACGGCTATATTGAGGGGGGGACTAGACTGTCCACTCAGTTTACGTCTAGCAAACTGCAAAATCAACAACAAAATCCTTAACAAAAAATGTTTCCAGGTAACAAAAACAAAAAAAATCATATTAGTAAGCTATATGAATGAACAGCTCAGGCACGCACCCATTGCACGGTTACAGGGCAACACAAAAACTAGCATGTAATGAATACAAAACAAAACCAATACCAAAAACATGAGGCAACTTCTCGGAATAAAGAAGGGCACATATGCCACAAAACCAAGAGGAAAAAAAAAAAAACAACCAACGACAGTGAACAAACAAAAACCGTGTTTTAAAAATTCAATTAAAAAAAAAAAGGCATTTAGTGAAGGGTGATGGAAAAGAGGAAATGACCAATGCAGAATTTACATAGGACAGGCATATAATCTGCACTCAAACAGCCTCAAGGGGAGAGTGAAACACCACAGGCAAGTGGTTGTACATGATCCTATTCAAGAGTGGGGTCAACTTTCTTCCCACAGCTCACATCCTAGAGACACCACAGTGGAAAAGACATTCCACATCTTGAAATTGGAAAGCACCTTTCAGACCGTTCCCATGGAAACTCTTTTTGAGGACCCCCATACCCCTCCCATTCTCCCAACTCCCATATCTCCCAACCCTCCACCCCCACCACCCCCAAAAAAAAAACAACACACACTTTTCTCTGAGCAGCTTGTGGAAAAGGCCCGTGTTCTTTACCACACTAGCTTTGGTGGGTTGTCCGAATTGAATGCCCTTTACAGAATCGGATCGGATGGGAGGTTAAAACTACTTGCTGAAAATGTAACACAAAAAACAAAAAAATCCAACCCCATGAAATTCATGCAGTGACAGGAGATCCATTGAGAGGGTGCAGACAATACCATCCATGTTCAATCAAAGCATGTTTCCTTCTCTCAAACATTTTCCCCAATCTATGTTTAATCAAAGCATGTTTTTCTTCTCTCAAACATTTTCCCCAATCTATGTTTAATCAAAGCATGTTTTCTTCTCACAAACATTTTCCCCAATCTATGTGTAATCAAAGCATGTTTTCTTCTCACAAACATTTTCCCCAATCCCTGAATCCAAATTAAAACTGTGTGTATGGCAAATCCTCAGTGATGAATCCATGTTCTGACCAGGTGACAAACTGTGTCTTGATACGTGGTGAGAGCTGATGAGACCAGACAGACATGCAGGCAGCTTCACAGCCAATTAGCACCTACACATGCCACACACACTGAGCAGTCCATTGTCCTTGTTCTCTGTCCAAGGGCGCTGCAGTCCAGATCCCTTTGCTCTGAAACAAAATGATCACCATCAATGGTAAATGACATTCACTGTGATATCCGCCTCCCGAAAGACTACAAATCTGAATGTTATAATTTTGCCACTTTCAGTTCTGTTGGTTTTATATACTTTTGCCTCTTTTCAACCCTGTAAATATCCTTTGAAATCCAACAGAAGATTGTGGAGTTAAAAGCATTCAGGATAATGATACCTTTTCCACAAGTTACTTAAAATAGAACAGTTTTCATGTATTTTTCATAGAGATTTCCATGAAAAAAAATATTAAACACTATTTTAAACACATCAACAGACACCACTGAGAAATTTCCTCATCTGGATTCCACATCAACTAAGACACCACCACCAGACACTAAGTTAGCATGTTCTCCTTTTCTTTCACCATATCCACGAATGCATCAATGAGATATTAACATTCCGATAATCCATTCTGGGCTTCTCTTTCACAGTTTGGTGGAGTAGTTTTGCTGCTGTGAACTATAAACATTTAGCCCTTTTGGAGGGCGAAAATGTTCGGCAAAATGGTGGTTGAAAATCACGAGTGGTTACGACTATGGTTAGTAATTCGGAATCATCATTAGCATAATCAGAACCACTATTATACTCCAGCCACCCACAAGGGACCTTTTCAAGGCTGTCACTGCTCTTACATACATCAAGAAATGATCAAATATGCAGCATGACAACCATTCCACTGACATCCCTAGGGCTGATGAAACTAGGCTGTCCTGAAGGCACAGGCAGTTAGTTCCCTTACATGTTGGCTCCCCAGTTTACAAAAACGAATAAAGAACCGACAATCAACTTTGGATTCCTATAAAAAAAGAAAATCAATTTTAAAAAAAAAAAAAAAAAAAAGGCTCTACTGGCGATGTGATTCACCAAGAGACTACAATCCGCTCTTGTCACTCACTTCATTCAGCATTCCGCGGCCACCTACATGTCTTCAAATAACAAACAGTTTAATACTTTCCAGATAGGCGCGCGGCAGAGCAACGTCACTTCCCTGCATGCGCATTCGCCGCACGTGCTTACAACTGTTGCAGACGTACGATTTTCACACTTTTTCATTTTATTTTCATTTTTTATTTTCATTTTATTTCATTAATTTCATAATATAAACCTAACAAGCAATTGTTATATATCAACGAAAGGGTAAAGCGCGAACTTTGTAATGAGCATAGAATTGAATACATTTGGGTAAAATTGCAACTCTACTGTTATAGAAACAACATAAGTAAAACGCAGGAGAACACAATCTTGTTTACGTTTGTTTGGTTAGTGTGACAACAGCAAATGAGGAAGACAAGGGGCATAAAACTTCGCTCTTACTTTGAACAGATGCAGAGAAAGCCTGAGGTATTCAATATGTGTAATCCAAATGAATTTTTTTTTTAAGGAAATTAAATCATTGCACACAGTACACCCTTTTCACTAATTTGGCTTCAGATGATAAGATGTATAAAACTATTAACCCGTTGAGTGCCTTTAAGCCGTCAGCTGACGCCGTAGTAAAAATGTACTTCCAGTGCCTACGGGCCGTCCACTGACGTCATGCATTTTTCTTGAATTTTCATTTCATTACTATTCCTATCAAAGGACTGAAATAGAGTGTGCGTAATAAGCCTTATATGTCTACAGTATTAAAATGATATGCAAATGACCACACGTGAGGGGAAAGACCATTTTTCCTCATCACTGACTGGATGACCAGCCAGCGCTTTGTCTCGCTTGCAAAGATAGCGGCGCAACCTTCGACGAGCGTAGCGACCAAATCAACGTACTTACACAGCTGAGCGGGCTCTGCTAATCATTTTTGATAAAGATAATAATCTTTTATTCAGCGACTCACTCAAGCATGAAGGTGAAATGATGATAGTGATGGAATTGCCGGCCATATTCATCAGTTATTGAGTCGTGCTGTGCGATCTCAAGAGTGTGTTCAGCTGACTTGTTACCAACGTCGAACGAGCTAGCCTAGTGTGTACTCTGCACTGTCTGCGAGTGGCCAGCGACGTATTAGTCAGCGCGAGAGGGGAGCGCGGCCTGCTCGCGGCGTGACACGGGCAGCAGGAAAGGTAGGGGAAGAGGAGGAGTGAAAGAGGGTTGAAGTCCAGCAAGGGGGCGTGGTGGGGGGGGGGGGCGTGGTCGTGAACTGACCTGTCTGCATGAAGTGTGAGCGTCTGGATAGACTTCTAGACTGTTTTTACTTTCATTTACAGGTGTAGTGTGACAATACAAACTTTATTTTCAACTTTTTTTGCTTTGTGTTCTTTTTTGGATGTGAAGCTGTAGTGGTAAATACATATGTTTTTGATTGTGCAAAAAAATCTATCCAAATCTAAATGCCTAAATATTTTTTTTTATGATCAAAATTAAAACAAAAGAAGCCCAGATTCAAAATCTCCATTCAATTTCCTTCAAAAATCATATATATTTTTTTTTATATTTTGTAGTTTCTGAGCTAGAATTTTTTGTTAACTATTACCCCCAAATCATTAGATTTCCCTGGCACTGGGCCAGCCTTTGTTATGTAATATTTTCAAGCAGTGAACGGGTTAAATACACAGAGCAAATAAATCCAGCTCAGATTCTTTTCGATAAACTTGTACAACCTTTACTCCCCCTCATTTTCTGAACTACTTTGCTGAACCAGTTCTAAAACCACATGTTATTCTCCATCTGCCCAGTATACTGGTGAAGCAGGAAATCCCACACGTGCCTTCCCAGTGCCAGGTGGGTCTCTTTGTTCGGACTACTCTGGGGTCACAAAGGTCATCGCTAGTGCATGTGAACTTACCCTTCCAGTGGCTAGAACCCTGTTCTAAATATTTATGGCAGCTGCATCCCTTTGACAGCAGACGAGACAGCATGGGAATTTTTTTACAGTTGTGCTGTCATGGAGGCATGGCATGTCCAAGCAGTACAGCAGTGCTGCCGTCACCATGGGACGGCTCATCGTGAACGGGTCGACTGAGTTGCCATCACTATCGCATGGCGCGTCGTGAAAAGGTTAATTTTTCATCATAATAGACTGGGGGACCATGCTGAGGATCTCTCCCCTCAAGCAATGAATACAGATACTGCTGCCTTTGGATTTTCAGTTCAGGTTGTCATTAACTTCAGCAAGCCCTGCAGCAGTGACAACAGTGGACCATTTCTGTGTGAAATTCTCGTGCAGATCCAGCATTGGTATCAGAAGTAATGCGGTCATTCAGACTGGTATCAAGGTAGCTCAAGTTCTAGTTCTGTTTTCTTTTGGTTTGGTTTAACAGCCCAGCCAATCACGAAGGGCCTTACCAGGGAAACTTAAGAGCAAAAAGGTTCCATCCTGAAAAAATAAAAGACCAAAGACAAACTTCAATCTACACATCAATTAATAACATGTTAATTAAACTACTGGCATTGTTTTAAAGCATATGCATGTGCTGACAGCTCCAGCCATTCCGCTTCATTCTTCACTCCTCATTACAGCTTAGGATAGCCATTTCCATGGATGGAGACAGGAGGGAAGTGGAACCAGGTATAAGAGAGGGAGAGGGACAGGGGCAAAGAAAGGAGTGAAGGAGGAAGGGATTGGGGAAGGTGGTAGGGGCAAGAGAGTGGGACAATGGTTCTCTTTTACATGAACAAGATATACTAAAGTATCCTAAAAAAATTAATCAAATCTGACAGGCAACAACTTCCACACTGCAATACCCCCCCCCCCCCCCCCCCCCCCCACCCACACACACACACACACAGAGTATAACACAATGACACTCACATGAGACGGAGGTCAGATGCCCACAAACGCCCCAATCAGAGTGCGGGGGAAAGAGAAGAGGTCACCAGCAGAGGGCAGCGGCGCCAGTCCCCCGGTCACGTCAGGCAGTTTTGGTCAGGTCGGGCAGGTTCTGGATGTGGGAGAGCAGCTCCTGCCGCACTGTCGACACACGGGCTAGCTTCCCCTTGTAGTCCTGTCAGTGTGTAGCACCATGACACGTAACTTGATGACACTGCACCAGACTTTTTTTTTTATCTTTTACGTCTCGTCACACATATAGGTGATTGCAGACGTCTAAATAACATAGTGTTTACAATTTTTTAGACTTATCATAAAAGAAGAGAAGAGGACGATGTGGTTACATAGAACAAAAATAAAGGACAGATGAATTATAGGACAGTAACTATGAAAATTAGAGAAAAATAACTAAAGTAATCTAACTTACGATTATGATTATAAAATGTTCCTTAATGGACTTTCCAAAAGGTGTCTCGTTAATTTAACAAGAGAAATAACTGGCAACGAATCTAAAAAGTCAAAAACATTAACATGCCCAGTGTCAGCACTTGGTATAACACCATTCAAAAAGGGTTTCGTTAGTTCACAATCAAAAATCACATGTTGAACTGAAAGATCCCCACACATACACACTTAACAGTCTGGCAATACTTGGTTCGTAGGGAATTACATAAAAGTCTAAAAGCCAGGCTTGAAACCGGTCGGCTAATCGACACAAAGTTTGACAGAGTTTGCTGACGAGGTTTTGATGAGGAACTGTATTGACTCCAGAAATCCCTTTCGATGATATGACTAATTTCCTTGTGTGACAAAGGACAGTCAAACCTTAATACTACCTAATATATTCTTTGCTCCCCTTTTTGCTGCTCTATCTGCTTGATCGTTAAAAATGAAGGAGGTGTGCGATGGGACCCACGAAAATACAACATTAGTACCTTTCATGTAAAGACAGTGCAACATGTACTTAATCTCAAATAATAATTCCTCTCTCTGTGTATTTTCAAAACAATGCAAACTTTTTAATACTGACTGTGAATCAACACAAAACAGGATATTAAATATTGAGACTGGCAAGGAAATTAAATAATTTAATGCCATCAGGACAGCAACAAGTTCAGCTGTAATATGGAATGACCCTTACCTAAATAATATGA
>JADBJO010003103.1:85000-95000 GCA_016801955.1 Conus betulinus
GGTACGAGAGCTTTGGTAGGTGCAGAGAGAAGAAGAGAGATAGTGAGGGAGAGAGATTCATTGAAGTGGCGGAAAGCAAGAACTGCCAGTTTAAATTGCTACCGATACTGTATGGGAAGCCAGTGCAGTTCGATCAGCATGGGAGTAATGTGCTCATACCTCCTCCTCTTCAAAACAAGTCGTGCAGCGCTATTTTGGACTCTCTGCAGCCGAGCAAACATGAAATGTCATCCATCATCAAAGCAGACGGCCTTAGTGTTTTTCTGCCAGCCTATCTTTTATCCATTCAAGCTTGAGAATTCTCCAAGTTCATGATCTCTGAGAAACATTGTATTCCTGTAGCTGTGTGCTCTTTTATGCGCCAATCCAGAATGATGGCCACTTGAGTCATGCAACCCTGATCTTCCCACAGAACAGCTGAACCATGCCAGGCTGGAAAAAAGTTACACAGCCAGCCGCCATGCCTGGGCTGAAAGGGTAACTCACCTTGAATCTTCTCCAGGTGAGAGATGTCAGACACCTCCAGAGGTAAAGCGGCAATCTTTTCCCGCACTGCTGCGTCACAGGACGCCGAGTGTTCCAGCTCTGACAAACGGTTGACCAATTCCTCGGCCTGAAAGAAAACAACACACTGAACAATCACTACTAACTCCACACTGCTCTCACTGTTCATAATGATTATCGCTCAAGCCACATTTCCAAAACGCAATCAAACAAAACAACTATGGTGAATATTTTAAGTTTTATGGTCCTCTGCAACAAAAGAAAAAAAAATGTGGAAAAGCAGACAGGAGGAAAAGGGGGTGGAATGGGGAGGGAGGTAGGACAGCATGGTCAATTAATTTCATATGGAAATAAAGCAAAAAAGCAAAAACAAATAAATGTCTACCCATGAGCATTTTTCTTTATTAATGCAAACACTCCCCACACCCCTTCACCCATAGCCTATCTCCCAAAACCCTCTCTTCTTCTGTATATACATCCCAATCCCATTTTTCTGCAGGCACTGTCTGTCACACATCACTGATCCAGAATATGGATTTCTATCCAGTCCTGCAGAAATGAATGGGACATAAAACTTCACGTACATGAGGAGACAACTCCACTTAAGCTTACCGTTCACTTTTCAAAAATAAGCAGATTAAAAAAAAAAAAAAAAAAAAAGCGTGAAAAGACCAATCACTGCTGTTTGATGTCGCTTCCATTATCAGATCACTCCCTATCTTGTTTCCAAGTCTGTTTTTACAACTGACTCCTAGCATGCTGGATTTATCTTTCAGCAAACAGGGCGCCAATTACCATGACAAGTGCAAGACTCAAGCAAGCCTGGGGCCTCAGCTTCACTTAACAAACACTGACCATGTCATTTCAAAGGTGACCTTAGAATGCAAAAATATCGACATAAAGCAATTGCCTGTATGAGGCTGCAAGAAGAAAAAACCAAGTGTCAAGTTTAGACTCTAAATTCATATCAGTTTCAACTTTCTGGAAAGCAAACAAGAGTTTACACTGTTCAGCATGCAAACAGCCGCACTCTCTAACACCTAGTGTTGATAAAAAGTACAAATTCACTTTCTATCTCTCTTGACATGCTTGTGCTTCCATGCTACTCAGGCAAGGTTTTGCCTGTTTTCATTGCACCTGTCCTGCACAGTTTTTGTCTGTTCCTTCTGTCTGTCAGAGTGGTAGAAGGCTTCAGGAACAAAGCTTGTAGAACACTGTCCTACATTCTGTGCTGTACATCTGGCAGATCAGTCGTCTTCTTCAGTTCTCACCAATGGCTTATACATGTGTTTTTGATTTCTAGCCAGTAATGAACACAGATTTTCTTTTAAAAAAAACTTTTAATACATGTCGCTTTTGACCATACACTCCCGACAATGCAGATCTCCCAACCTCCACAGTTTACAAACCCTTTACTGTGCATTTTTACAGAGTTTATCCCTCTTGTATGATGCCAGTTATGCAAGACTCAAGCTCATCAAAGAATACTCAAGAGTTTACACCTTAACAGCCTGTGCAGATTGCCCACAACCCATACTCCCATCTGATCACTCTTTGAAAAATGGATTCCTATCTCTTCTTTCCCTTTCAATGCACATACACAAAAACGAGCTGAGTGACTCTTGGCTGAGTTTTTTTGACAATACCAAAAATTTCATCAAAGATTTCCAATAGTTCAAAAGACATTTTGACTTCAGTGTGCTTCTGGGGAGCAACGCAAAGGTAAACTAGTCATTTATAAAAACAGCATTTTCAAAAAAAAAAAAAAAAAAGAAACCATTTGTCCGCATTCATCCGCAGACACACACAAAAATGTTTGGCTTTTTAGCACTGCACACATTATTTTCAAGTGCTCATTCACTCTCATTAACTCTACCATCTATCATAATATGCTCACAAAGGGGCAAGCCTAAATGCACTGACGCTTGAAACTAACAGAATATTGTATCTGGTAAGTCAATGTTCTTCTTCTTAATTCCTTTCATTACAACTTTTTTGTTCTCTCAATTTCTGTTTGAGTGCACTGGTGCAACCAACTGCCTCAGTACCCTACTCAAGATCCTCAACCTACTCAGGAATTAAATGCAGGGAATTGATAGGAAGCTTTTCATTCTCTGAGCGAAAATTTTTGCCTCAGAAATTACCCTTTTTTCTCCACTTTTACACCTGAGCTTGGTCAACAAAATCAAGCAGAGCTGGTTCAACATAATTAGCACATTCTTTTATAAATTTAGGCCATGCCATCCATTTCACCTTCAGCAGAGTTCAAGTTTCTTTTCATGCTATAAACACTCCACTGGATGATAATGCTGTTGATACAGGAAAACTTCTCACAACTGCTTCTGTTATTCCATAAATGTCATGATTTTTTTTTGCTTTCAGTACCTTTTTGCGTGTGTGGTCTGCTGGGAATCAATCAGCATTTTCTGCCCTGTCAGACTTCAGTGACCTGCAGTCTGAGTTAACCAATGCTTCTAAATTTTACAGTCAAACAGGATTTTCTGATCCCTCCAAGGAACTCAATGACAAAATGAAGGCTGCATTCGAACACTTTTATAACCCTCTCAGCACTGATTCAGATCGTCCACAGCCAACACAGAGGTATAACAACCGATACAGCTGCTGCTAGAGATGGAAGACAGTGAGACAGGCATCTTATTATTGCATAAATCATGAAATTTAGGCCACGCAGAGCTAACTAACTCCTGTAGCTTGCAAGAAGTTGACATGCCACAGTATAAGACGCCAAAACAAAACTATGGTTAAACATTATAAACAAGATTTTTTTATCTATCACTCATGCAACTTATATGTAAACGTGTTTAGAGTATCATGCAAGCTAACTAAACAACACTGAACAAAAAAAAGAAAAAAGATATATCTACTGACCTACCAGAACCATAAATTAAGCACCACAGCTTATCCTTTTTTTTTACTTTTTCCTTTTTCACTGCACCACTGTCAATGAGGGTTTAATCAGTTGTTCTACATCAAGCTTTAAAATGCAAGTTCATGAATGTCTTTCTTTCTCGGCAAAACTAACAACAATCACAAATCTTAACTGCGAGTGCAAACAACTCATCTTCTCCCACACCTCTCCACACCCTATTTTTCTCACTTCTTGTCCTTCCCTCCTCCATACCCGATTCCAACCCCACCTCACTCTTCTTACCCAAGTTCCCCCCCAAACCACCACCACCATCCCAGCAACTCACGTCAACACTGTCAGAGGGGATGTGGGCTTGGGCTGCTTTCACTTCCTGCAGGAGAGACAACTCTGGTTCCTTCTTGCTCTTCTTGGCCTGTTTTCTCAGCAGGGGTTTCTCCTCCACCTTCTCCTTGCTGCTCTCCTGTTTGCCTTCTGCACAGAGCAGGGCAGGAGTCCACACATCAGCCATCAGGGAGTGAGAAAAAACAAGGTGAAGAGGACCCACTGGGAAAATGATGTGTGTGTGTGTGTGTGTGTGTGTGTGTGTGTGTGTGTGTGTGTGTGTGTGTGTGTGTGTGTGTGTGTGTGTGAGTGTGTGCACATGCATGTATGTGTGTGTGTCAGCATATCTCTCTGTCAGTCTGTACATGTCTCTGTGTGTGTCTGTGTGTATGCATGTGTGGGTTAGGACAGGTGGTGGTAAGGGAAGCAAGACAGAGGATGATGAGACAGAAAATGAAAATGTGTGTGTGTGTGTGTGTGCGTGAGAGAGAGACAGAGAGATTGAGAGAAGCAATGTGCGTGTGTGATGTGTGTGTGTGTGTGTGTGTGTGTGTGTGTGTGTGTGTGTGTGTGTGTGTGTGTGTGTGTGTGTGTGTGTGTGTGTGTGTGTGTGTGTGTGTGTGTGTGTGTGTGCTTGTGTGTGTGCTGCTTGAGTGTGTATGTGAGTGAGTGAGTGTGTGAAGTGAGTGTGTGAGTGAGTGTGTGTGTGTGTGTGTGTGTGTGTGTGTGTGTGTGTGTGTGTGTGTGTGTGTGTGCGCGTGTGTGTGTGTGTGTGGTGTGTGTGTGTGTGTGGGGGGGGGGGGGGGGGGGGGGGGGGGGGGGGGGGGGGGGGGGGTGCATACATACATGCATGCTTGTGTGTGTGTGTGTGTGTGTGTGTGTGTGTGTGTGTGTGCTTGAGTATGTGAATGTGTGAGTGAGTGAGTGAGTGAGTGTGTGTGTGTGTGTGTGTGTGTGTGTGTGTGTGTGTGTGTGTGTGTGTGTGTGTGTGTGTGTGTGTGCGGGCGCGGGCGCGCATGGCATGTGTGTGTGGGGTGTGTGTGTATGCATGTATGCATGCATGCTTTTGTGTGCATGTGTGTGTGTGTATGCATGTGTGTGTATGAGTGTTCATGCACATGCCTCAGTATGACAGGCAGAATAACAGAATAAATGCAAAGTCACACAGAACTATATATAGAATGTTGGCGCGTGGTGTGTGTGTGTGTGTGTGTGTGTGTGTGTGTGTGTGTGTGTGTGTGTGTGTGTGAGTGTAATTCTTTCTTTTAATTTGGAAGATAATGGACTAAACCTGGTGCATTTCCAAGACATATAAAAGCCAAAGTGCTCCCCTGGCAGAAACACTGATTTTCTGAGAAATCACTTCATCATTCACAGAGCGACAATCCAAACATAGTTATTTCCCTTGCACTATGGATTGACTATAGGCCAGACCTTGGTGGTTCAGTCTTCATCATCAAATATCACTACACTGCACTACAGATTTGCATATAAAATTCTGATCCATATTATTGGGTTTAGTACAGATTTTAGTTCACAAACCAAAAATCCTTCTAAAACTTTTCAGGCATGTTTAAGCATGAACATGTTTAAATTTTACTGACTAATAGACCTAAATTTAAACTGTAACAGCAAAGACAAAAAACTACAAAAATAACCAAACATAAGGTTAATAAAATACTGATTATACCATTTTATCAATCAAAAAATTGTGTGTATGTATGTGTGTATGGTGGGTATGTGCGTGTGTGAAACTGAAAAAATAACATTTACATCGGACTCAAATAGATCTAAGTATCAGTGAAACTACCATTTTCGTACTGTTTTTTTTTTTTTCTTTTCTACTTCAATGTAAAGCAAAACACTGAAAAACAAAATCATAAAATACAGTCTCTGGATCCACAGAAAATTAAACAAGATGTCTTAAATTTACTTTGCTTTCTTTCAAACAACAGCATTTAATACAGTGTCAGACACAAAATCAATCATCAATCAATTAATTGATCTTGATTTTGCACCTTGGCATGCCATTCAAAACATAATTTCGCACTCAGCCTGCAATTCGAAACTCAACAAAATTTTTGATGCCCAGAATAATCGCAGATGTGTATGTGTGGGGTGGGGGGGGGTGTGGGGGGTGTGTGGTGGGTGTGCATGCATGCAGGCGTGCACGTATGTGTAAATTTGATAGTTCCAATAGTGTTGAGACCTAGACAAAATATATGTATACAGGCACTTAACCATATTATTTTTTTACTGACACATTACTTAAATCTTCACATATATCGTGAACAAGCTATACCTTTTTCTTTAAACGCTTATTGTTCAACTTTTCATAGAAAATAAAAAGAGAACTCACCCATGGCATGTTTAACCTTCTTGATGAAGTGTTTATCGTAGACACCTCTCTCTGCCAAATGTTCAGTACCCTGCCTAGTGAGCCTTTGGTCTTCTCTTCTGAATCTCTGCAACACATGAAATGTACACAGCCCTGTGTACACATTGTTGTCATAGTATGGGGAGTTTCCACATACTGTCTCTCTCTCTATTACACAGACATTTTAACCCCCACCCCCTTCCGCAACCCCAACACACACTGTTTTCACACACTCATACACATACGATTTGTTTACATACATGAAAAACACACACACACACACACACACACACACACACACACACACACACACACACATGCATGCATGCATGCATGCATGCATGCCTGCATGCAATCCTGCATGTATACACACACACACACACACACACACACACACACACACACACACACACACACACACACAAACTTTCCATTGTCCCTGCCTTTGATAAAAAACTAATTCTAAATAATCAGTCAGCCATTCTAAATAGTGAATCGATCTACCATTCTAGAGAATCCATCAAATAGCAGATGATTAAAACAGACTGCAGCATGACTAGAAACAAGTCAAAAGACACAGGAAAAAATGGCAAAAAGCAAGATTCAAAGTAACACCTATTTCAATACAAAACACAAAACAGACAAATACTTCCTCTTCAAACGTTACAAAACAACAGATTTTAAAAAATGCACACAAAGAAAATATTCCCTTGTTCACATTCAGCAATATAAACAGCTATTCTAAACAATACCGCAAATAAAAAAAAAAGCCAGCTAGTCAGCTATCAGTATAAAAACAGCCATTCTAAACAATACCCCAAGTCAGCCAAGCAATCAGCTATCAGTATGAAAATAGCCATTCTAAACAATGCCCCAATCAGCCAACCAATCAGCTATCAGTATGAAAATAGCCATTCTAAACAATACCCTAATCAGCCAACCAATCAGCTATCAGTATAAAAATAGCCATTCTAAACAAATACATCAATCAGCCAACCAATCAGCTATCAGTATGAAAATAGCCATTCTAAACAATACCCCAATCAGCCAACCAATCAGCTATCAGTATGAAAATAGCCATTCTAAAAAACATCCCAAATCAGCCAACCAATCAGCTTTTTTGACAATCAAACGGCTAACCATTCTAAACAACCAACCAGTCAGACAACAGCACCCATGTAACTGACGAATCATTCATCAGCCAATTCCATCATTAAAATCTAACGGAATGTCATGGTCACTGGCGGAGGAACACCTACTGCCTTGATATATAATTAAATTCTATCAACTTCAGACGTGCGAGTTCCTTGAAGGGGAGGGCAGTAGAACCTCGGTGAGGATGTAATGGAGGGTGTAGAGAAAGTGAACTGGAGGAGAATAGGTGATATCAGTGTGCAAGGAAATGCAAAATCCTTGTAAACTTAACAGCACTAAAAAATGTGTAACCATGGGTGGGGTTTGGAGAAGAGGGTTGGGGTTGAGGCTGAATGGAAGGGAGGAGGAAACAAGCTTCAGAAAAGAAGGTGGAAAGAGGAGAGGGAGAGGAACAAGAGGGGGGGTGGTAAAGGATGGAGAGAGAGAGAGAGAGAGAGAGAGAGAGAGTGTGTGTGTGTGTGTGTGTGTGTGTGTGTGTGTGTGTGTGTGTGTGTGTGTGTGCGCGCGCGCGCGCGTGCACATTGAAGGAAGAAGGGACTGCACAGTGATACACCCATAGGCACACAAAACACACTAAAAAGCTAACAACCCCAGGTAGGATATTTAAACCAAATTATCAATTCCATATTTAATCTAAATGTTTTATAGACTGCCACTACAATTTTCCCAACTTCAGAAAAATTTTGAAAAATGTTCTTCCCTGTCCTTACTATGTGATTCAGTTAACCTTTACCTGATCACATTTTTGACTACACAGACCTGACATTGCAAGTCGCCCAAGACCCACACATTTTGAAGAGGCTTTTCCTATTGCTTATCCCTATTCAGATCACAGGGGTCTTATAAGACCCACACCTGGAGAGCAGTTCAGCAACTTACTCCTCACCGGACGGTGTGGGTCATGTCCTGGGAGAACCGTGACTAATCATGCTGATATTGATTGTGCCCATACATGAAATTTCTGTGACCAACAGCTATTAAGACTGTTGACAAACTCCTAAGGTTTTGTGAGCATAGCTCTATCCGTTCATAAAATATGATGATTTTATTGAGTCACTGGGTCATGGAAGACCCAGGAAGCACTGTAAAGGTTAAGAATGAAACAAAACGTTCACAAAGTCAACCATCATTTTTTTTTTTCCACCTTTAACTTCAAGGGCTTGTTTGGTTTGGTTCAATTTTGAAGAGAGTGGGTTGGAGGATAAGAGTTCTTCTTGTTTTAAAGTGTCTGTGTGTGTGTGGTTGTGGAAAAACTTTCGAAATCTATGAACAAGAGTATGAAAGAGAATATATGCTTCAAACCTGAGAACTGATATCCCTCAAATAGGATGCAAAAATCCAACAAAAAGAGTTACAGTGGTGTATTACAATAATCATTCAAATTAATGCAAGAAAGCTGAAAGAAAATGTAATCCTCCAAGCTCATCAAAATGATATGCACATCTCTTCTGTTAAACACATTCATTTGGGAAAGTGGGGGAGGGAAGGAGGGGGAGGGAGATACTTACTTTGCAGCACTAGCAAAAGCTTCTGGTAAGACAGTCTCAAAGTTTTTGGCAAACTCTGGCCCTTTTTTCTTGCTGTTCTGAATGACATCGTTGGCCAGGTACACAAATGTCAGTCTTTTGCTGGGACGGGCTGAAACACGAAAGTCCAAAGATGTACATCAATCAAGCATTTTCTCAGAACTGTGTAGCATAGAATGAAAAGAAGTGAAGTGTGTGTGTGTGTGTGTGTGTGTGTGTGTGTGTGTGTGTGTGTGTGTGTGTGTGTGTGTGTGTGTGTGTGTGTGCAATAGAAAGTGAAATGATGAACAGGAGGGGGGATAGAAAATGTTATGTAAGCATCAAACATAATGCAACAGAATTTGGGGACAACTTGGAGCTCAAATGTCTTTCAAGGAGAATTTGATAATCATTTATTATTGATTAAGCCTCTTATGTAAAACTGAGAGAGTTCCTAAAGTAAACAGAATAATCTTGACAGATTTAAAGAGGGGGAAAAAAAGGAAGAAAAAGAAAGTAAACAGTGTTCAGGAAGATGAAAAATAGAAGCCACAGAACACAGATGAGATAATGGCATTATTTCCGTTTCCATTTATTTCAACCTTTCTCAAGCCATACTGGCCAACTAATAAACATAACACAACAGTGTTCAGTTAAGTTCACATTGTTTATAGCCCTGTCAACTAATCAAGGCTTTCATCTCTTCAAAATCTTTTTTCTTCATCTAAGATTTTTTTTTTTATCTTAAAAAAGAAAACCCAATAACTCATGATAACAGATCTCCTAAAACATGCTAAAATTCCTTTAATGTCTTTCTTCAGTGAAATCTTAGATCAGGTGAAAATGCATCTCTCTGCCACATTTCAGGAACTGAAAAATCATGTCTTCATTATTGATAATAAAGGGGCTTTCCGCCTGATGTATGTCTGTCTACATGGAATTTTTACACAGCAGGCACATCAAGCTCACAGTTGAACATCTCCTTGCCTGCTAAACCAAACACGTGAATGAATGAAAAACTGCGAAAGCGCATGCCTTTGGTGGATGGCATAATGGCACTGGTGAAGCACATTTAGCGTGCCATCACCTGATGGCTCACAGACACTCAACAGGTTATCTGTTTTTCAAGGACAAATTCAATCACATAAAAAAAATCATAACCTATTTCTCAAATATCTGATTCAGATACTTTTTGCACCCTTAAATTGCCTTTTTGTGCTCCTTCTGATGGTGGTGTTTATTTAATGT
>JADBJO010003103.1:100000-107500 GCA_016801955.1 Conus betulinus
CAAACGAATGCTGCTTACGAAGTCATAGGCGTAGGCCCTATATGTATTTCCTCAAAGGAGCAGAGTTATTTACTGTTAATTACTGCAGAGTTACTGACTGTTAATTACTGTTTACTGTTCGTTATTTAATGCTTACTGAGCCCTGCCTCATCTATGATTTCTTTTGAGACCGAGGATGCCTGTATTTGTTACTGTTCGTCCGGGTGTTTGTTTGACTGTACTCAAGATTGAAAAGATTGTGTTCATCCTGGTTAAATGTTAATATGTACTTGCTCATTTCTCAAGTTGTTGTTGCTGTGTAGATGTGTCAGGTACAGGGAATAGGCAAGCGTGGGGCATCCGACTTTCGATGTCTCCTTGTTTGTTCTGTGTGCTCTGTGTTGTCATATTTGATTGGCCATTCGATGTCGTAAGCGCCATTCGTTTGGAGTTATGGGCGTATAATTACATCATAGGAGCAAGAGTTACTCTACTTGTTTGTTATTCTTACTTCAGCTATTCGAATGGAAAATTATTATGATTTATTCGTAGCATCTTATTCATCGTATAAGAAGTTTAATTGTTTAATTCCTTTTTGTCCATAATCATGTTGGTTTTTTTTCCCATAATCAACGTTTTTTTTTTAAGCATGTTAATATCACTGGTTCTTTAACACGAATGGATAGCGCATTCCCACTGAATACGGTAGCTTACTTTTTAAAGCAAATATTATAGTCCTTGCATAATCAGTGAATAGTTTGTCGCTGAATTCCTTGTTATGTCGGAATATAGGTTCTGTGGAAATTTTCTCTGGGTGCAAGTTACCTATGCTGGTAATGATTTTAAATGCTTGTATCCGATCATCTCCCATTCATCGAAATCTCATTGATGGAAAGTCACTGAATGCTGCGTGTCACTGACAAATCTCAATGCCTTCCTCGACTGAAATCAGCTGGCAGACTGCTTAAACATTTCCGTATTCCATAAACTATCTTACAAGCGTTTTGAATTATCTTACAAACATAATGCTGTCCATGTATGAAACTGACCCAGTTTCCAAGTCCAAGCACTCTGCCTTTATACTGACAACGCGTAAGGATATACCAATCAAAGTCATCGTCCAAAAGAAGTCCTCTGTCGTTGTCATTAGAACAAATTCTGCTTATAATTGTCTGTTTATCAGAAAACTTCATGGCACTGTGACTGCGAGGATTGTTTTACCTGCATGAAGCATCTTGCTTTTAACTGCATCAAAATACAGATTCCACGCGTCACTCCAGCTACTTAACCCATTTGTATCAGTGTGCAACATGTCTTTGTGTGGCTGCTCGAGATATATTCTTGGTGTCATCTGCAATGATGTTAAAAAGGCTAACAATCACATCTGGTAGATCACTAGATAAGAATTGTAAAGAGGATGGGTCATGCACTCTCAATGATAAGAAGTGTAAACAGCATGGGGTCATGCACACTCTCATTGATAAGAAGTGTAAACAGCGCGGAGTCATGCACACTCTCAATGATAAGAAGTGTAAACAGCGCGGGGTCATGCACACTCTCGTTGATAAGAAGTGCAAACAGCACGAGGTCATGCACACTCTCATTGATAAGAAGTGTAAACAGCATGGAGTCAAGCACACTCTCACTGATAAGAACTGTAAGAGCATGGGGTCATGCACACTCTCAATGAACAGAAGTGTAAACAGCATGGGGTCATGCACATCTCACTGATAAGAATTGTAAACAGCATGGGGGTCATGTACACTCTCACTCATAAGAAGTGTAAACAGCATGGGGCCAAGCACACCCTCGTTGACAAGAACTGTAAATAGCATGGGGTCCAACACACTCCCCTGTGGCGGATCACCATCAAGAAACTTCAGCTGCTGATGAGTGGCATCCCTAAGTCTGACACCGTGCGTATCAGTTTCAAAGGGAGGTGACTGCAGCCGGAACTTAAAACAAATCTTTAAAAAAAAAAAAAAAAAAAAAATGTGAGTTATTCCGCAAGACAATATGGACAAACAAGTGTGTTTTGTTTTGTAATCTGTTTGTCCGTATTGTCTTGCGGAACAACAAACATTTTTTTAAAAAAAACCGTGCATATCGTTTTTTGCGGAAATATAAGACCCAGGCTAAAGCGTTACAAGAACTAACAGTGATAGGGTCTTCACACGGAACGATCCTGTGGGGGCTGTTTGTTAGTTTGTTAACAGTAGTGTTCACTTGCGCAACAAATAGTACACTTGCGTTCCATTTGAGTGTCAGTTTCAGTTTCAGTGTCAGTTTCATCAAAGAGGCGTCACTGCGTGGAGACTAGTCCATATACGCTACACCATATCCGCTAGGTTTTGAGACCACACAGCGCATGATTTTAAGCTGATGGACAAATGAATTAATAACTAAGATGAGAGAATTTAAGAAGAAGGTCTCGTGGCTACGACTTAGCAGATGTCTGACCTATGTATTAGCCCAACGTGCTGGTCAAAGCTTGAATGCCTACCTAATATTTTCTTTCTTTCTTTTTTTTTTTTTTTTTTGTCATTGTATGTGTGTGTAGTGAATGTACACATTTGTGTGTATGGATGTGTGGGTACGGGCCCCTGTGTGTGTGCGAGCACATGTGTGTGTACATGACGTACGTATATGTGTATGCATGATGAGTGAGTGAGTGAGTGAGTGAATGAGTGTGTGTGTGTGTGTGTGTGTGTGTGTGTGTGTGTGTGTGTGTGTGTGTGTGTGTGTGTGTGCCCGCTTGTGTGTGTGTGTGTGTGTCTATCTGTCTGTCTGTGTCTGTCGTGTCTGTCTGTCTGTCTGTGTCTGTGTGTGTCTGTGTGTGCGCACGCGCGTATGTGTGTCAGTGCGTGTGTGCCTGCATGTGTGTGTGCATGTGTGTGCGTGTGCAGAAGTGCATGTGCATGTGTGTGTGATTTGTGGGTTTGTGTGAGCATACACACGTATCTGTATATGTATGTGTACATATATGTGAATATGTGTGTGTGTGTCTTTGTATGTGGGCGTGTGCGCATTTGCGTGTGTGTATGCACGTGCGCATTCATGTGTATGCGTGTATATGCACACACGTGTGGGTGTGGATGTGCACATGCACACATGTGCATATGTGTGTGCCTAGAAGCAAGCCCATGTATGCGCGCACGTGTGTGTGTGTGTGTGTGTGTGTGTGTGTGTGTGTGTGTGTGTGTGTGTGTGTGTGTGTGTGTGTGTTGCGGTCCGTCTCCCTCTCTCTGTTTCTCTGTCTGTCTGTGCGTGTGTGTGAGTGCACATGTGTGTGCCTGTGTGTGTAAGTGCGCGCATGTATGCGTGTGTGTGTGTGTGTGTGTGTGTGTGTGTGTGTGTGTGTGTGTGTGTGTGTGTGTGTGTGCGAGCGTGCGTGCGTGCGTGCGTGCGTGCGTGTGTGTGTGTGTGTGTGTGTGTGTGTGTGTGTGTGTGTGTGTGTGTGTGTGTGTGTGTGTGTGTGTGTGTGTGTAGTGACTGCGTGCGCCTTTCATTGTTTGTGGGAAATAATGTTCAGAAGATGACTTAGAGTCAAGAACAAGAACAAGAACATCAAATACAACATACATGTGCACGCACAAGCGCGGGGACACACACATAATAAGAACAACCCCCCCCCCCCCCCCCCCCCCCCCACACACACACACACACACACACAAACACTCACTCTCTCACAGACACACGCACTCAGACACACGCACACAGACACACGCACACATTCAAGCACCTATGCTTGCACACTCACGTCTGTGCACACTTTCTAATTAACATGCCGTGAGTCTCAGAATTAACAATGCACATCGTACGCCGTGCATGGTCGTGCATTCTTTCTTTTTTTTTTTTTATTTTTTTTTTTTTTTTTTCCTTTTTTTTTTAACTATAGTGCATGCGCCCGCCAGCGTCGCTTGATCTGAATTGCCATCAACAAGCTGATTCAGCATTGGTATCGGGGGTGACTTGTAATCATCATGCTGATTCAACACTCAACTGTCTTAACATTCTGTCACGAAATCGAATTGTTTGTCAGACGGTTGTTCTGGCCAACAGATTTTGCCTGACCTCGGAAAGCGAGTCGCGATAAAGTGCACACCTTCGACTCTTTGGAGTCAAAAGGTTTTTGTTGTTATAACAACATGTGACGTCATCCTCAAATCACACGTGATTGGAATGACCGTGCCACAAGGAGTGCTTGTCAGTTTACGATAGATTAATCCGCGACCTTAGTCGTTCAGTCTGCCGAGCAGCAAAGAAGGATTTTTTTTTTTTTTCGGCAGGCCTATGCTTTTCGGTTCATTCACCTCATATGATACAGACGTAAATTTCTTCTTTTCTCGCTCAAAGAATAAAAACAAAGGTACTAACGAGTGATCAATTACCTTGAGATTATGTTAGATATATGAGGAAAAAGAGTCGGTACCACGTACTATATTCTGCCGCGTAGAATCGAAACCCAGTTGTGTTTGAAGTCTGCAATAAAGTCTACAGTGGCTTCAGAATGGAGGAGAGCTTCCTTCAACCATAGGAGTAAGGTGCTTGGTTTGTGTTGTCATCACCTCACCACTTTTTTTTTTCGTTCCGTCCTGTCGTGGCGAGGGGATGACCACGACGACGAAAAAAAGTTTCGAGCTGCTATGGGCTGCGTGAGTAGCAAGTTGGTTCCAGAGTCACCGCCCAACGCGCACCTTGTGCAAACAATTTATGGCCATGATGCCAAGACGGGGAAAGCCTCGCGAGGAGAGTACTCCAAGCAGACAACCAATCGAACGCGTGAAGGAGGAGGTGCAGGTGGGAAAAAATTATCCAGTGGACGGTCACAATAACGGACAGGGCCCACGGGCAAATAAAAGGTGAAAAAAATACCGCGATAAGTTTGACCCGCGGGTCACGGCGAAATACGACATCAAAGCGCTGATCGGGCGCGGAAGTTCAGCCGTGTTGTGAGAGTGGAACACCGTATGACCAAGCAACCTTACGCCATCAAAATGATCGACCGCATTCAGGGCAAAGAAGTTTTCGAAGCGGAGTTGAACGTTTTGCGGCGAGTTCGGCACCGTTTTATTATCCAGCTAGTGAAGTGTTTGAAACGCCAGAGAAAGTGTACATGGTGATGGAACTTGCTACTGGCGGAGAACTTTTCGACCGCATCATTGCCAAAGGAAGCTTCACAGAGCGCGATGCAGTGCGAGTGTTAAGAATGGTGCTGGAAGGTGTCGAGTACCTGCATGGACTAGGCATCGCACACAGAGACTTGAAAGCAGAAAACCTGCTGTATTATCACCCAGGTCACGACTCCAAGATCATGATCACAGATTTCGGACTGAGCCACATGATGAGTGGCCCAGATAATTGCATGAGAACTACCTGTGGTACTCCTGAATATATTGCCCCGGAAATTCTGGCCAGAAAAACCTACTCAGTGCAGGTGGATATGTGGGCAATAGGGGTGATTACGTACATTTTGTTGAGTGAACAATGCCTTTTGATGATGAAAATCGAACACGCTTGTATAGGATTATCCTCAAAGCCAAGTACAGTTATGCTGGAGAGGTAAAATGATTTGACTAATGTTTACAATAACATGTTATTATAAACTAATTGTGTGCATGAGGGTACAAGTGTATATATGCAGACACAGTTGTCTGATTAGTCTATATTTTCCTCTCTTCCATCCACAACACCTGAGCAGTAACAGTACTGCTTCCCTCACAACCAAGTCCGCACTTCATGCTCACAGTGTCCTATCCATCCTCCCAGCAAGAGCCTCCACCTTCCAACTTTCTCTCCCATCTCTCTCTCTCTCTCTCTCTCTCTCTCTCTCTCTCTCTCTCTCTCTCTCTCTCTCTCTCACCACACACACACACACACACACACACACACACACACATATACACACACTCTGTCTACTCCCAGTCAAAGGCTGAGACAGGACAACCAGGGACCATGGGGAGGGGGGAGGGGTTAGGAAGAAGCACGGATGAGAGGGAGTGATGAATGGGCTGGGTATTAAAATAAGTGATCTGACAGTGGCTGTCAGAACAGCTGACCAGTGTGTGTGTTTGCATGCGCATGTGTGTCTTGACACTCGGTAAAGTTCAGAATCCCACTCCGACATCATGTCATAGTATATGCAATTATTTTGATCCATTTAAAACCTACTTCATATGGACTATCAGTAGATTTATCATTGAACGACTGTAGGTAACGGTCACTATGTATATTGAACCATCCGATTAATCTGAACAGCATTATGACATATTTAAATGGCATTTTGACATGGAAAAGTTAAAAGTAAATTCTTATTTAGAGAGGAAGAATTCTGACCCTTCCTGCTCATGTTAACAAATCACAGCCATCCGGCATGGAGGATGATAATTGATCTGTTTGATTCAAGATCATCATCACAGTGTGTTGATCAGCATATCACATTTCAACTGATAGCTTACTAAAGTAATGACTTAAACCACTGAATTTTGATTGCAAACTTAATTTTGGTGGTTGCGCATAGATCTTGCGACATGACATGAGAGTACGTCTGTGTGTGTGCTCATGCATGATATGTGTGTGTGTATGTGTGTGAGTCTGATGCACAGTAGATCTGTAGGAAGGAATGTAAAATTTCTTTTTAGTAGACGGGAGGAGCACAACAACACAAAAATGTGTGTGATAAACATACACAGAATAGTGCAGGAGAATTTGCAAAATTATGAAGTTGACTGCCTTAACAAGTAGAGGGAGAAAAGGCAAGACAAATATCATTTCAAAGAATATGTTGGTCATCGTTTCAGACAACTTCGAACAATCTGCTGCCTTGATTCATCGATGTTAGCAGACTTGGGTGCTAATGAAAGAGCATCTTTCCATCAGTTTATGGCATAATTTAGGCTTGTGATTGACATTTGCTCAAACCTTTTTTTTTTGGGGGGGGGGGGGGGGGGGGGGGGGGGGGGGGCAAAGCTGTAATGCCAGTATGCTGCAGACAGGCTATGAGCCCACTCGTCACATTTTCAGTTTTCTTAGAGCTGCAAGATCTAATCAAAGTATATAGGAGTCATTATGACTATTAAATTTGCTTATTACTGTTTCACTAATACTGTAATACTTAAGCTTATTTCTTGTTTCTGTAAGCATATTTCTTGTTCCTGTTAAATATGAACACTTCTATTTGTATGACAGGGAGAGAGAACTTTACTGTTTTAAAGTATACTTTTTGTCTGTTTAGGGTGTGTGTGTGTGTGTGTGTGTGTGAGAGAGAGAGAGAGAGAGAGAGAAAAGAGAGAAAGAGTGAGTGAGTTTATGTGAGAGAAAGAAAGAAAGTGAGTGTGTGTGTGTGTGTGTGTGTGTGTGTGTGTGTGTGTGTGTGTGTGTGAAGTAAGGTACTGGATGTCTTTTCATGAAAATGAAAGGAAATTGAATATAAAAAGCATTAGAAACTCAACAGTCGTAAACATTCAGAAAGTACATGAAGTCACAGTGATGGGAATCGGGGACACTTTGAATTTATGACAA
>JADBJO010003103.1:112500-127500 GCA_016801955.1 Conus betulinus
AAGGATCTGTGGTCAGTGACGCAGGATGATTAAGAAAAATGAAGAGTGACATTTTAAAATGGTCGAGAAAATATTGGCAAATTTCAGCATGCAAAATATGTGTCAGGCTTTGCATTCACCAGAATTTTATTGGATCAAATGATGAAATACAAAGAAAAGGTATCTATGTGTATGCCATCAGTTTTTTGCATTCTTACTGAATTTTTGTGTTATTAGAATTTTTCTTTATTTCGGCATTTGTGCACTTGTACCAGTAACTGTGACCAAACTACCCTTCTTTCTGATTGGATGGCTGTTTTTACTGATTTGCCTTTGCTGAGGTTGCTCTGCTGGTTTAAAAAATTACTAGCACAAACACTGCATGCGATTGTGTGTTCCAGCATAACCAGTCACATCTTTAAGTATAGAGGGAAAAAAATGGTTAAACTTACAACTTCAGTTTTTTGCTGCACACTTCATTTTGAAGAACCGTTTCAAGTGTGAAATTTGGAAAATTATCTTGTTTTATTTAGTGATACTACATTAGGAGTAGTCATTCAAGAAAAAGATCATAACTGTTTCGAGAGAGTGACTGGTATTTTTTTTTTTCACATGTCAGGTGTTGCCATTTAGTTGCGAACACTCTCTCAAAGCACTTCTGGAGAAAATACACAGCTAAGAAGTCGGGTGATGGTATACTTGCAGTCGGCCTTTGACAGGTCTGAATTTTGCTTTTTCTGTGAAACAAAAAGCAGCAGCTCTGTGTGAAGCTCTGGTTGGTGGTGGTTGGGGGGGTTTTTTTTTTTTTTTTTTTTTTTTTTTTTTTTAGGTTTTTTTTTTTTTTTTGTTTTTGTTTTTTTTTTTTTCCATTATTTATGGGGGGGGGGGGGGGGGGGGGGGGGGGGGTGGGGGGGGGGAGGGGGGGGTTGCTTTCGCTTTTAGCTGTGAACAGGTGATTGATTGGGAAGTTTCCAGTCTTTGAAAATTTCCTTTCATAGGAGGGTTTGAACTACCCCCGGTTTGTCCAGCTGTCTGTAACAGCTGCTAGCAGACGAGTGGAAGATTATTTTTAATGCTCTCTGTCCACTCGTCAGTTGTGTGGGCAGTTCTGACTGTCAGTGGAAGGGTGACTGAGCAGTCGTTTTAGTGCAGACAGATTGCTCTTTTCTGCCTCTGTTCACTTTCACACCTTCACCCTCCCTTTGTTTTTCTCAGTTTTTGATATAACCCCAGCAGTGTTACCTGACTGAAGCAAGACGTCATCTATGAATAAATCATGTCAGCAGCTTTACGCATTGTGTATGGTCAGTGCAAAGATGATAGATCTATTCCTTATATTTCTCCCTCTCAGGAGAGCATTACGCTTGAGCTGACATGCTGTTGTTGATGTGTGTTTTTGTCAGCTTCAGTCATTGTTTTCGTCATCCATCTCTCTACCTTGGGAGGCAGATAGAAATCGGGGAGGGGAGAGGGGGGAATGAGTAGGGTGGGTTTTTTGTTTTGTTTCGTTTTTAGTTGCCATACAGCAGCAGCTGAAAATTCTCTCTGTCAGGGTTTGCATTTTCCAATTATCACCAGTATCTCACCTGTTCAGGTGATGAAATGCTGACAAACATTTTGACCATTAGTATTGCGTAGCTATTAAATGTTTGTTTGACCAGGTTTTATGTGTGAAAGAGGACCTTTGTTCTTGTAGCAATTTTACAGATTGCCATTACGAGATCCATTTGCCTTAACTCATTTACTGTCTTTGTCATATGGATTTTTTAAAAATATATTAGGGCAGTTTCTGCCTTTTTTCTCAGTCTTCTCACCATGTATGTCTTTTTCTGTCTCTTCTACTCTTCTTGTCGTAAGGGTTTGACTAATAATTACAGTGATCACTGCTTTTTCTCATGGCCATCTCACTGTCGTTCTCTGTGTCTCTTTGTCTGATCCCTCACATTGTCATACAGGTTTAGCACAATGACTGCTTTCCTCTTACTGTCTGTCTAATGATCTTCATCTCATCTTCTCCTTTTCTTCCTCCCTCCTCTCCTCCCCTCCACTCTCTTCTCATCTCATTGTCTTTCCTTTCACAAGTACTGAAGCATGACTGTGTGTTGAACAGCACTGGAAAGACGTGACCTCCCTGGCCAAAGACTTCATAGACAAGACGCTGGTGGTGGATCCCAACGAACGCCTGACGGCGGCCAAGGCCATGCACCACCCGTGGCTGGCCTCAGGAGCCTCGTCCGCATCCCAGAAGAACCTGCACCGCACCATTTCCCACAACCTCCTGCAGCGCCAGTCCACACGCGGCAACAGCACAAAGTCCGCCAAGTCCACCAAAAGCAACAAGTCCAACCGATCAGGACACTCGTTACGCTCGGACCGGCGGCGGGTGCAGCCCGAGGAAATTGAGGAGCTGCACAAAGATCCTGAAGTGCAGGCGGAGCTGGCGTCATTGAGCAGCATGCACAGTCACTATAGTATATACAACGTATAGCCTGGAACAGTAGGCCCTGAAGCACAGCGCCCAGCGGAGACATGCAGGAGTAGCACTGGTGATGGTTTACTGCTGCCTCCGTTGACAAGGAACGGTGCGGGCAGACAACGTCTGTGGTGCTCGGCCGGATCTACCGTTGCTGTTGTGGAGAGAGGGACCTCTACTTTCTTGGCTCCATGTCCATATTCATATAGGTTTCAGGTCTATAAAATAATGACATCTTGGCTCCCATGTTGACCTCTGCTTTCCTGGCTCCATGTCTATGTTCATAGGTTTCAGGTCTGTAAAATATTGACATCTTGGCTCCCATGTCGACCTCTACTTTCTTGGCTCCATGTCCATATTCATAGGTTTTAGGTCTTTAAAATGATGACATCCTGCCTGCATTGTCATATGTGAATTAATAGGTTCCACTCTTAAGACAAGTCATATCTAGTGATCGGTACTGCTGATTATGAAAATTTTTAAGACGGATATGCACATTTTTTTGTTCTTGAAGAATGCACTTGGTGTTTGGTTCACCTGGATACCAACATTGGCAATGACTTCGTCAGGAATAAGCGCAGATTCTATGTGTAGCATAGTTTATCACTCACATTATGTAAAATAGCAGGGGGGTATGCATAGGTTGTTGTTTTTTTTTCGTTTTCCTTTTTTTTCTCACTCCGATATTGCAGATTGGCTTGTGTACTGGAAAATTTACAATGTGATTCCATCTGCAGATTGTAGTTAATCTGCCGAAATATGTATATGTATATGATTTGATTCAGTAGTTACTGAGTGTGAAAGAAAAAAAATAGGGCATGCAGCTGTAAAAAAAAAAAAAAAAAAAGAAGGAAAAAAAAAAAGAACAAGTACAAAATGGGAGAAAAAAAAAGTATGCGACATTTACAAAGTATTAAAGATACAATCTGAGGGGCTGGGGGTAGGGATTGTTGGGCGAACAGAGCAGTGTTTTTTGTTTGTTTGGGTTTTTTTTTTTTATCTGCTTGGTATGACCAAAATGTTAGGGGCAAAAGGGTATAGGCCTTATCCAGTTAATGTGGCTCTGTCTGCAGGAACAAAAGGAAATGAAGTGAACTAGAGTTATCTATCTTGATCAGGCCCCCATCCCCTCCTTCCCCTCCCTCTTTCTAGCTTTATCCTTTCAGGCAGGGACACAACTCTGTCCAGTGACTCAAATCAGATTTCTGCTGCTGCTGTTGTGTGTGTTGTAATTTTCCTTGCTGCAATGAGCCGACCCAGTTCATCAGGTGCCAAAAGTCAGAGCCGCATTATTAAAGGGTTAGGGCTGTGGCTCACCTCACCCCAGTGGGCACAGCCCATGTCTGTCTTCCTAGATTGCCAAACAGTGTAAGAAGAGATTGGAGCCTGAAGGGCATCGAACTTACGTTCTGTCGTTTGTCGACCTGCTGACAAAACCCATTCTGCAGATTGTGTTTTGCTCACACACACACATGCACACACAAATTGCTAGCAGAAATCTGGTCTTGTGCTTACAGAGTTAGGGGGGCCGGGTCTTCTGTGGCCAAGGAGCAAAGTGTGGTGCCATCTTCAGTAAAGGTGTGACCATGTGACACTGCTGACCAGTGAGTGCACGTTGAACCAGTCTTCACCCGAAAACTGTCTGAAACAAGGAACAGGCATGAATGAATTGCATGGAATGAAGAGGATGTCCTGTTTCGTGATAAACCCTCAAACCAGTCCTTTTCACTCGCAAAGGAAAAAAAACATTTTTTTTTTTCGTTGATATCAAAGAAAGATAACAACTAATCATACAATGAAGAAGCTGGAAATTTGAAACAGTTTTCAGCTCGGATCTTGTATTTGAACTCATATAAAAGTGAAATTGTACATGTCGTTTATCTTTTTCCTTTGTGAGTTTCGTGGCCCTGTGGAATTTTTATCATTCAAAAGGCATTTCACATACCATCTTGCAAAGCATTGATGTCTTAACATGTGGAGATAACAAGTGCAGGAGAAGGGAACATGTCAAGTTGTACTAATACCATTATTTATATACAGTCCAGCAAAGCGTTCCTTGAACTCTAATGGCACAATGCCCTGAGCTGTGGGTGCGTGTGTCTTTGAAATAAGCTGGTTTTAGAATGTGTGATAAAACAGTTCATTTATTTGTCATTTGTCTTACAAAAATATTGTGTTTATTCCTTCAGGTACAAGTTCCTCTGCTCCTCATGAATTTTTCATGACTATTTTTTAATAACCTAGTTGTAGATCACGCTTGATTTTTTTTTTTTTTCTTTTTTTTTTTTTTTTTTTTTGAATTTTGATACATTCAGGCTTTCTTTGATTTATGTTTAGACATATTATGAGTTACTTTTTAAACAAACTGTGTAATTTGATTCTCAGATTGTTTGTGGCAGTTTTAAGTTGATTGAGAATCTATTTTAAAGTCATTAAGCGGACTTTCCTTCAGCTGGCTTTTATTTCAGTTTACTTACATTTTTTTTTCATTCGATTTGAACAGCATTTTTTTTTTTTCTGTAATGCTGATAATGAATATTTGATAAGCGGCCAGTTCATTGAAGGAAATCCATGTTGGGACGGGTTTTTTTTTTTTTTTAGTGTATTTCTTGTTTTTGTTTACTTGTTAACAAGTACATGTACATAATTTACTTTGTATTGGGTTCTTGAAGAATGTCAGTGGCACAGGGCTGCTTAGATTTGTCATTTTTTTTTTTTTGCCAAAAAAATTCACAAAGCTGTCATCTATTTCACAATCACCTATTGTATGTCCCAGTTAAGCTATATTAATATGGGTAATATTGCGGTCTTCCTACTTCTAACTTTTGTCTATTATTGCAACAGTGATGTTGTTTTGGTTTTGTTTTAGGTTTTGGTTTTGTTTTGTTTTTTGTTTGTTTGTTTGTTTTTTTTACATCATAAAAGTGGTATTTACAGGGCTGTTTACAGTCATGAATGTAGCCCCCCCCCCCCCCCCCCCCCCCCCCCCCCCCCCCCCTGCGACCCCCAGTGTTTATGCCAGGGCTCAGTGATGTTACTTTCAATAATTTAGGTGAAGAAATGTGTCTCTTTCATCGAAGATCAAATTGCAGGGGCTGAGAGAGTTATACGGACTTGTAGTTTCGCTCAGTCGCGAAAGGGTGGAGGAGTAGATTGGGATAGGGGGGGACAGTAGAAGCAGCTAGGAGCAAGGGGGGGTGAGTGAGGCTTTGTGGTGAGGAAAGAGTACGGGACGTGGTGAGAGGCATTTGTTAGGTTGTGTTGAAGCTGTTCATCATTTCTGATCTGTCATTGCTTTGCTTCTTACTACTTCAAAAAAACTCTCTCTCTCTCTCTCTCTCTCTCTCTCTCTCTCTCTCTCTCTCTCTCTCTCTCTCTCTCTCTCTCTCTCTCTCTCGTCTCTCTCTCTCTCTCTCTCTCATTTCTCATTACTTCAAAAACTCTCTCTCTCTCTCTCTCTCTCTCTCTCTCTCTCTCTCTCTCTCTCTCTCTCTCTCTCTCTTTCATTTCTCATTACTATACTTTTCCTTTCGTATTGCAATGTGTGCCACATAATTGATGTTTAGTCTGAATGGAATGATGTAAATGTAACATATTTGTGTATACACAGAATTTAGATTCAGTCCATTGTATTATTACATAATATGTATAATTACACTGTATTTATTGTATATGTATACTTGCAGGTGTCTTTTGTATAAATACTGTACATTATGTACTTCATCACAAGTTAGGCATCTCTTTCAGCACTCACATTCTTTGTTTGTTGTTGTTGTTGTTGTTTTCTTTGACAAGTGACATGACATAGAGACAGAATTTAACACAAGTTTGATGTAAAGACCATTTTATGATGCACTATGCAACAGTGAACGTTTTTTTTTGTTTTGGTTTGTTTTAAGTTCACCACTGTCTTTAATGTGTAGTTCAATCTCTCCCAGTCCTCTAACCCCTTGGCAGCTGACTTGTAACCAGAAGCAAACATGCAAGTTCAGACTTGAAGAAAGTAGCTATGCACTGGAAACTGTTGAGAAGTTTTGTGAAATGAGGCTATCCGGGTGGTATGAGGTACAGGCAAACAGTGGCTGCTTGATGACCTGATATGTTTGCTCTTCCCCCGTGCCCATTGACGAAACATGATAGTCAGCTGCTGTGAAGGGGTTAACCAGGGGGAAATAAGAGTCTTTCACTATCTGTTGTTGAGAAACGGTGCTGAGAGTTCAGAGATGGTTTTGATCAGGGTGGGTGTTTCTGTGCAGGATGTTGATTGGTTGTTGCAGGAAAGCGTGTTGTTGGTTATCATTGCCATAATCTTGTTTGGTTGCAACGTTTTGCTTTGTGCGACATTTTGATTAAACTCTTCGGTCTTTCTTGCTTTTTTTTGTGTGTGTGTCTGTGCCGAGGTTTTTTTTGATTCTGTTCATTGTATATGTGTCATTTCAAGTGTGCGTGTGTTTGTATGCCATTGTATATGTGTCATTTCAAGTGTGCGTGTTTGTATGCCAATTGGTGGCATTTAGTGAGGACTTTACCTTTCTTCTCTTTGTATGAATTGGTGTGGGATGATTGAGAGAAAATGTGTGTGTAGACGTACTGACAGACTAAAATTGTGCAAGAGTTGTGGTTATATGTCTGCCTGTGCATCCGTACATGTGCCTGGATTGTCTGGTCATTTGAGTGGACAGGGTAGGTTAGGATTATTCTTTTTGAGCGAGAGTGAGTTTGTTTTTAATTTGCTTTTGTTTGAGTTATTCACACCCTTTCTTTGTGATCATGTATGTTTTTGTGAAGATGGAAGGATGATTTGCTCCCATGACTACTAAGTGAAGAAGCACTGTCATTGTTTTAATAAGATAGTGGACTACTCATTTTTGTTCTTTCTTGTGCCAAGATGTTGGGTGATACCATCTTGTGATCTGAGTTACGTTGGCTCTGATTTTATTTCTTCCGTCCATGGAAAAAAAACAAACAAGCAAACAAACGAAATTGTGATGATCAGAAATACGCTTTTGAGAAGCAAAACATCTTATTTTTAATCTATATACTTGAGTATTGGACTTTCACTTTTTTTTGTACGAGCTCGATATATTCCGTCCAGAAACGTTTTTGAGAGATGTTTTTACTTGTATGAAATAGTCATTCAGGGACTATTCCCTGTCTGAGAAAGGGTGTGTTTACGCGAGAGTGTTGTTGTATAGGTGTAGGCTAGTCACGTCAACAGCAGCAGCGGTCTAGTCAATGCAGTCATGTTGTCTTGTTTATGACTAGCCAGTGACTGAGGTCAGCGTATTGGACGTGTTCACTCTGTTGATGTTAGCCAGTGTCGGTAACCTGTATGGATTACCGCCAGTTCAGGAATTAGGTTGTGCTGATCCTTTGTATCTTTTCCCGTGCCTCCTTCTGTGGTTCTTCTGCTGATTTTTTGTTTTGTTTTGTTTCTCTGTTTTATTTGTTTCCAGTGCGTGAAAAGGCAGTGTAGGATTCTTAGCATTGCATCCATCTGTTAAGCTGTAATTTAGTCACCACACTACTTCTTCTGGGTTTTTTTTTTTCTCCAGTTATTGAAAGAAAAACAAAAAATGAAAACAAAAAAAGAAGCGTTATATTCTGTCTTCTTCACGAAGAATGAATTATTTAAACCTTGGTAACATTGGTCATATCAGTGTAATTGAGTCAAATTGCTGTAAGATTCAGGGTTTTTTGTTGTTGTTTTTTTTCATTTTGGTTAGTGTAGAAAAAAAAGAGAACTTTCACATGGTATCTGGTGTTGGTATCTTATTGTAAGAGCTGAAAGAACATTACAAGTACATTTAATTGAAAAGAAAAAGGGAAGAAAGAAGCACATTTAGAACAGAAGAGCATAGTGCACATTACACCCACACATGGGCCGAGCACACGCATAAGCATACATCCAGCGCATGCAAGCAAGCACCAAGCGCAGCGCAGCCCAGCCCACTTGCACACACAGATGTAAATGAGTGTTCAAAGGGCATGCTACTTTGCCTCTAAAACTGACCTGTATTCTCTCTCTCTCTCTCTCTCTCTCTCTCTCTTTCCCATGACTTATCCACACACATCCTCCACATCCTTTTCATCTTTCACTTGGATACAGCATGGTTACATTACACTCTGGCTCTCAAGAAAGAAATATACATGAAGCACATGCGCGTTCAGGTGAAGTGAATGAATTAGAATAGCAAGGCAACCCAGTCCTGTAGAACAGTGAGAACCTACTCAAGGTCGCTTGTGTGGAAAGCAGGGTCCTCCTGTCAACATCATTTCCAGACAAACAGTTGAAGTGGATATGAATCGGTTGGAAGGATTTGTGCATGTCTGTCAATGGGTCAAAAGTTGTCGTGTTGTGGATGATTATCATGTATGTATGAACGCAAAACAGGGTACAAGCTGCTTTGTTGTTTTTATTGTTAAGTTTCAAAAATTTTTTTTTTTCCTCTGCATTTCATTGTAAAGGTGAAGGGGAAATCAGGAGGATTACAGGTGTTATTGTTTTTTTGGGTTTTTTTTTTTTTTGGGGGGGGGGGGGGGGGGGGGGGGTTGTTTGTTTGTTTATGTTTTTTTCTGTTTGTCATTCTGCTTGTTGTGCATCACATGAAAGAAACAGTGAACAGTAGTATAGCTTTTTTTTTTTTAATTTCATTCTTGTCTTCTAAGCTCAGGTGGAAAGTTTGCACAGATGTGCACAGAATTGTTTGTACTTAGTCACCCTCTATTTTTCACTTTAATGTGATTTGCAATGATTTTTTTTTTTTTTTTTTTAATGATTTACAAATAGTCCTTGTAAAATAACTAAAATCATTTTCGCTAATTCAATTTTCTGAACTGCTTTGAAAATTTGTTTTAGACAGTAGCTATTCCTTTCATTTTGTAGTTTTTCGTGATAATGATTTTTTTTAACATTGTTTGCAAGGCGATGCCAGATTGGAGTGAATTCTTTTTCAGTAGAATAGATGGAAAATCATGAAAAGGATGTACCAGACGGTTTTCTTTCTTTACTATGAAGAAGGCAAACAGTTTGCACAAGTCATTCATACATGCTAGGTGTGAACAGGTCATGATCAGATGGAAGGAATATGTCAGGAATGTTGTCAGGAGTCTGGCATTGTGCATTTGTTGTGGTTCTTCTTGTTGCTGCTGTTGTTGTTGTTGTTAAGATCAGTTGAAACCAAGGCCCTGGATATGCAGTTGCGTCCAATTTTATCATTCTAAATTCCAAGAGGTTTTGTAACGGTTGGTGGGAGTGTTTTTAGAGTGTCCTTACCACCATCGCATCAGGGTTTACTGGGGTTAAGGTTTTTTTTTTTCTTCTGTTGTTTTAGAGTTAGGGCTGGATCCAAGTTTGTGTCTAAAACTGATGAGGCTGTAGGCCAAGGCCAAGATTGAATGGGTTATTTGATTGAAACTTTTTTTAGTTGTTGTAAAGATTTAGCTTATCTGTTCTTCCACCTCCCATCTTAAAAAGTCAGTGAAGGTTTGTCTAAGGATTCCCCTGTAGAGCAAGATTAGGGGAAAGAAACCATGTCTCTGTTGAAAATCTGACCGGGAATGCCCTCAAAATGAGTAAATTAAATCTTACCTTTTTGATAGAAAGATGCAGTGTATCGTCTAGTTTATATTAAAAAAAAAAAAAAAGAAAAAGTTGTGAACTTGGGTCCTGGAATTTAGGGTGATAAAATGAGGATTGCTCTGGATATGCTTCTGTCCCCAGATAAAGGACATTAATGTGAACGATCATCGGGTAAATGTGAATGTTCATTGGGTATTGGTGTGGTGCAGCACTGCTTGATGTGAGGGTTGCAGTTCAGACCCCACATACAGTTCTTTTGCATTTCTTTTTTCCCTTCTTTCTTCCCCTTCCCCTTGTAACTCTGGTTTCTTTCCCCTGTTTGTTTTCCTGATGACCTTTGTTGCTGTCAGCATCACTTTTGTTCGTTATTGAAAAGTTTTTTGTGTGCGTGTGTGTTGTTGGTTTTTTTTTTTTTTTTCAATACACAGTTTGTACATTTTTTTTGTTATCAATTCAAATTAAGAATTAAAGCAGGTTGTAAAATCACACTGTTGGATACTCAGAGAATGTGTGTGTGTGTGCACGTGCATGCACAGTGGATGATGATTTTTGTCTGTGAACAGCCATTTGCAATGTGTGTGTGCACACATGCACAATGGATGATGAGTGTGGTCAGTTAATGGCCATTTCCCATATTATGGGTGTGTGCATGTGCGTGCTTGTGCTCTTTTTTCTCTGCTGCTTTGATAGGCTTCTGTCTTAGTGACAACGCTGCCTGTATCCCACAGCTTTCAATCGGGTTGCCTCTGTACCCTTCCCCCACTTTTTATTTGGCCTGTATCATGGTGTGGCAGGAAGGCCACAATCAAAGAATGAGTGCCGTCAACTTCTTTGGAAACCTGCGTTAGAGACGGCATCAGTGTCGGGTCTGACTGGACATCCAAGTCCTGGATGTCCCAGGACAAAGTCGTTGCTGTACTGTGGAGACGGTATCAGTCAGGTCGGACTTGACATCCTAGTCATCAGTGTCCTCGGTTTATAGTCTCATTCGAAGGACTGTTTTGGGAATGGAGTCCGAACCAATGTTAACTTCGAGGAAACCCCCCCCCCCTGTACCCGAAATTCGAACCTGTAACCTCAGGATCACGGTCCGGCGCTCTCTAAACCCACTGAGCTATTCCGACCCCCGGTTTGTGGTTCTCTGCAGCTGCCGAGGGCCTGGTGAAGAGCAGGCGTGTCCACTCCCAGATGTTGTCCTCTCACTTTTCTTCAGACTTCCTTTTCGTGTCTGCCTCGCAGTGTGCCATGCCGGATGGTCTGTGCCAGGTTAGCTGATCTTGAAACGTGCCTGTACCGTCCTAATGACAGTGGCAAGCAGGTCGTCTTGTGATCCTGTGGCTACGTCTGTGCTATGAATACCCTTGCATGACCTTTATGTTTTGTGTTCAAGATTTTATGTCAACATCTCATTTCCTGGGCATTGGATTGTCTGTGGAGATGGGAAGCCGCTGAAGGCTGACGACAATGACAGCACAGAGCACTATGGAAATAGAACGGAAGAAAAACCATTTTCGTTCTATGGGTCCGGCGTGGGCTGAAATAGAAATGGAAGTCAAAGCTTTGCCCGTGTGTTATGTCTCTTTTATTGTCCGCCTAGCTTTTCTGTCGGACCTATTTCCAGACAGGAGTTGTCGGGTCTGTGGTCGCGAATGGCGGTGATTGAACTGGTGTGTGAATGGGGCCAAAGAAGCGTTCTTCTCCTCTTTTCTTTTCCTGTTCGACCAACGGGGTGTTGTTGATCTTTTTTTTTTTTTCATTGATAATCGACGAGACACCTGCAAAGTGTGTATATATGTCTCCTTCTCTGCACACCCTCCCTTCCTTCCCCTAACCCCAGCTCATCCGCCAGTGTATTCTCCCCCCCCCCCCCCCCCCCTTCCCCACTCTCCCTCTCTCTCTCTCTCTCTCTCTCTCTCTCTCTCTCTCTGCTGCGTCGAACGCATATGTGGTAAAACTGCAAGAGAATTCTCGCTCTCTGCGTCAATTTTTCCAGGCTAAACATAGGCACAGAGAGAGAGAGACAGACAGACAGACACACACAGAGAGAGAGCTTTGAAATCGTGAAGAGTATCTTTTTTTTTATTAACCTCGAAAGTCGTTTATCAGCCAAAGCTAAGCGTGGGGAAATGCTTGTTCGCACTTCACGCTCGTTTAGAGTGTTGAAAAGGATTAACCCTAAGTGGTTGCAGTTTGCTGTTTCAACTTATGAAGTTATACGTTCAGACGCGTCTGTTGGTTTTTTCGTCTGTCTTTTGTCAAGATTGTGCGAGAACTGCGAATCGATTTGTATAGAACTCGGTGGAACAATAGATCGTGGCCCAGGACCCAACCCAGTATTTTTTTTTTTTTTTAGCGCGGGCCCAAATCAAGGAACGGATCCAGGAATAATTTGTTATTTCTTTTATACTGCGAGAAATGGCATTTTCGACATTTTCGTTCAGTTTCTGCAAGAAATAATGTGTTCTGTGACGTCTATGACCTTGAAAGATTGAATTCAGATCCACAGTTAGACCTGGATCTTTTGAACAATGCATCAAAGATGGGCGGATGTCGTGGCTTTCCCGGGTATTCTAGTTATCCTTTGGATCGTTGATCACTTTGTCAAACAAGGGAGCGAAACTGAGCATGCTGAATTGTGACAAATTCGCCATTTTTCAATGCGGAAAGACAAAAAAATTCTGTGCAGCAACTACTGCAACCCTTCCACCCTCCCTATCCTTTTCCCTCCCCCCCACCCATCCCCCTATTAGGAAGTAGATCGCAGACATTTCGGGGAAACAGCGCAGCGCTGACGTTTCGGGAAACAGCGCAGTGCTGACGTTTCGGGAAAGAGCGCAATGCTGACATTTCGGGAAAGAGCGCAGTGCTGACGTTTCGGGAAACAGCGCAGTGCTGACGTTTCGGGAAACAAAGCAGTGCTGACGTTTCGGGAAACAGCGCAGTGCTAATGTTGTGTCTGGAGCTGAACAAGATCATTGAGTTCGAGATGAATTGCGCCTGTCAGCATTTCCGCGCCATACATAGAATTTGACTTTCAGTCAGTAGGATCTCTCTCTCTCTCTCTCTCTCTCTCTCTCTCTCTCTCTCTCTCTGTCTCTCTGTGTTTTGTTTGTGTGTGTGTGTGTGCGCGCGCGTGCGTGCGTGTGTGTTAAACATGAACCAATCACAGGTGACAAGAGTTGTTCTTCTTGACTTAAAAAGGCCGTTGATTCTGTTTCGTTGTTCCACTTTGCCAAAGAAGCTGAATGTCGGAACAGCAATTTGACACTGTCTTCTACATAACTGACATTTACTCAGTAGGGCTATGTGTTTGTTCAGTGAGGACATACTACTTCCTCTACAGACTCGGTCCAGTCACATCCGGCATGATTAACCATCCGCCCTACCGGACGGGAAAGTTACAGTGAATTTTATTTGTCGACGACTTGTCATTCCAAACCAGTGGATCCAATCTATGAACAATAAACGTATTTCTCCCAGAAATGTCCAATTGGGGCATCAGATCATTGACATTTAAATAGTTATACATTCAATCAAAACTATATGACTACGACCGCTTCACTCAAAGATGAGTTTGTGCTTATTTTGGAAGTCCGGAACTACACAGTCGAGTTACATCCCCCCTGAATAGGTGCGTCTCTTTGAGTGTTGCTTAAATTTCTCCACCAACACTGCAGATGTCTGTCGGGCCTGATTGATGTCGAGATAAATCACGAAAGGAAGCGTAGAGTACAGCCCTGTCATGCAGTCTCAGACCAAAATGGAACTCCTTAGCATCATTCTCATCGATCAGCATTTACGAAGAAGTCTGAAATTGGTGTGGCACTGTATGTCCCAATTTCGATCTCCTCATCACGTCCATGTCCTTGTTCAGTTCGTGTTGAAGTCGTCGGTATTGGGGTCTTCATGGAGGTAGTTGGACGGGGGCATAGTGGTATCCCGTGAGTGAGACGCTCTCTCACGCTGGCTTATCATTGTCGCTGTCAGTATGGGGGCTTGATTGGTGATGTTCTGCGTATGTTGGATCAGAGCAGGCACCATGAGTACAACCAGAGACGTGGAGGAATCTCTGGTACAACTGAAGCGACTCGGCAGCAGTGCAGTGTCTCCTCTGGGGGGTTGCTTCTTGGGACATTTACTGGTCCCTGTGCACTGCCGGTGGCAGGGCTGCGATGGGGCAAGACGGGGTGCTGAGCTGTGGAAGGGGTGCCAAAACAGGGGGGGTGTAGGGGTAATGACAATGAGATGGCACTACAGAATAAAGCAGAAGAAAGAAAAGAAGAATGAAAACAAAAAGAGCGCACGCGAGTGTGCATGTGTGTGTGTCTGTGTGCGTGTGCGTGTTTGTGTATAGGCCTCTGTGTGTGTGTGTGTGTGTGTGTGTGTGTGATAAAGTAAATCAATGTATTTTGAATTATGAGTCATAATATTAATTTTCTTTTTGTGCTTCTGAAGAAAAAAGAAAGAAATATTTACCAGTGCAGTGCCTTCCTGTTGATTTAACCAAAGTAAACGATAAGACTCTCTCTCTCTCTCTCTCTCTCTCTCTCTCTCTCTCTCTCTCTCTCTCTCTCTCTCTCTCTCTCTCTCTCTCTCAACTCTCAACTCCCGGCGCTCACACGCCCAGATGAACACAGTCACAACTCCACTGAATAGTCTATGCCAGAGGACAGGGTAAGTGAAAAGATTCTGCATATTGAACAGCCTGGGGCTTTCCGCACTAGAATTGTCTGACTGCAGTCGACCATGAGCGTGATCGCAGCGACACTGTCCGTTCCGGTAGGCCACTTTCTAAAGGGTGGCCGCGGAAACGACACGTCAGCATCGATCACAGTATTGTATACCGACAACAAAGAGGAGTAAGCGGAAAGAAAAGGCCCACGACTCGCTTCCACCTATGGATTTCCACTCCCATGGACTTTCAGCCTCCCCATCGACTTTCGTTCCGCATGGACTTTTATTCCCA
>JADBJO010003103.1:140000-155000 GCA_016801955.1 Conus betulinus
GGAGTCAGCCTGCGTACGCAGAAAAAAAAAAAAAGAAACCTACTCCACGTTATTTAAAGCGTATATACACAGAATCGGTAATTTAAGGCGAGTTATATTGGACTTTCAGACCCCCCTCCCCCCCCCCCCCCCCAAAAAAAAAAAAATAAATAAATAAATAAATAAATAAATAATACAGGCATTTTATGTGTGCAAACATTCTGTAAGAACACATTACCATGCAGTGTTTTCAATGAACTGGGTCGTAATTCATTGATCAAAGATGCTCTCTTCATGACACTTTTTTTTATTACCACTAGAATCTTAAAAAAAAAATCAGGCAACGTAGAGCTTTCCAACAAAGAACAACATTCAGGAAGGGACAAGTCGCTGTGGCGAAGTGTTTAACGTCGCCGATTCCCGGCTATGAGATGATTTGTTTCCATTCCCATCAGAGCTATTTATTTGTGAGATTTTTGTGCCCCCCGGCCGGCTCATATCCACAGTTGAAAGTATCGGGCCTCAGCGAAGAGGATGGGGACCACACAGTTGAGTTTCGTCCACTTAACGAATGTGTCACTGGGAGTGTTGCGCACATGTTTTTTTTTTTCACCAACACTGCACGTGTCTGTATCTCTCGGGCCTGGTTGATACCGGGATATATCATGAAAGGAAGCGTAGAGTAAGCTCTGTCATGCAGTCTCAGATAGCAGAAACTCATAGTAGCATATGCGTCACCTTCATCCTCATCGACCCAACATAACAAAAAAAAAACCATCAAACATTTCTATGGCCGTTCATACCCTTCTCTCCTGGTGACCTCAGTTTCGATTTGCTATCCACCGTTCGTGTCAACTTTATTCGGACTGTTGTTAGACGGGGGCGTGGTGGTGGCCCTTCTGAAGGGGACGTTCTCTCATGATGACTCGACTATTAAGCAATTATTGTCGTCAGTAGGGTGCTTATTAGGTGGTGTTCTGCGTGTGTTGGATCAGAACAGGCGCCACTGAACACCACCAAAGTGATCGGTAGTAGTGCAGTGTCTCTGTGTGTGGGTTGCCTCCTGACGACTTGCCATTCACTGCTCTCTGTGGACTGTCGGTACCGTGGACTGTCTGGAGGTGGCCGTTGGGCGGCTGCGGCGGGATAAGCTGGAGTGGGCTGTGAAGGTTGGGCGTCAGAGGGAAGGGCGTGCAATGCTGTTGAAGAAGGGGAAGAAAAGAACAGAAGAACAAGAAGAAGAGGAAGAACAAGAACAAGAACAAGAACAAGAAGAAGAAGGAGGAGGAGAGGGAGGGGAGAAAGAGAAGAAGAAGAAGAAGAAGAAAGAAGAAAGAACACAACAACAACAACAAAACAACAACAACAACGTTTTTCACGACTTCCATGGCAAAGCAGATCTCATTCTTCGTCTACAAAAGACGTAGTGGAAATTAAGATGTTCCGCACAAGAAGACTGTTAGAGCAGTTTGTTGTCAGAAAAAAATCTTCAGAGACAAAGTGAGGTGACTGCTTGCGGAAATTAAAATAAATTCTAAAAGGAATTTTAAATAAATCTGCCACTTAACATGGGCAAACAAATTACAAGACAAAAACGACGCGTTTCAACCTCTTAGGTCTTCTTCAGGCAAGAGAAATTACATTCATTCGGGGCAATGAAAACAAAGAACCTGCAATCACTCCTCTTCTAAAATTCGGCGCAAGGTGGGCGTTGAATGAAAACGGCCAACCTGCACCGACTGGGAGAAATAAGTGACAGCTCGTTCTTCATTTAACGCCATTATTGCACCGAACATGGGTCGTTACTAGCACAGAATGTCCAGGAGGGGGACTATTTGTATAAAAGACCCCCCGGTATCCCCGCGGGAGGGGGGGAGGGGGGGGGGGGGGCAAAACTCTCAACCCGCCAACAAGAGGAACTCGATAATCCCACTCCTTCCTTCTCGCAAGGTCAGCTGCATGAAGATCTTTCGCCTGCGAATTATCAGTGAGTGAGACTGTCTCCCACTCGAGGCATCTCCTCATCAACAGAGTCAGGGTTCAAATCTCGGATTTAAGAACCCTTCCTCCCCTCCCCACCCCCAACTCTGTCTCCCCACTGTTTGCTGGCTACCTCTTATCCTGTGTGTCCTCCCCCACCACTTTCTGAATCCCCTTTGTGCCCATAATCTGACCAGAATGGACATTTCATACCAGCAAAACCTCCTACCGTCCTTCACAGATGCACACAGACACTCGCATGCACGCACGCATGGAGCACCCACGCACGCACACTCACACCCACATCCACACATGCACGCCCCCCCCCCCCCCCCCCCCCCCCCCCCCCCCCACACACCCACACACCCGCACACACACACACGCACACACAGATGGCACACACACACACACACACACACACACACACACACACACACGTGCGCGCGCGCACTCGCGGGTACACACACAAACACACACACACACACACAATTATCCAACACACACACACACACACACACACACACACTAATCCAACACACGCATGCACGCACATGCACGCGCGCGCGCGCGCACACACACACACACACACACACACACACACACACACACCACACACACACACACACACACACACACACACACACACACAAGGTCGAAATGTCATGTTTTGTCTTATAATTTGTTAGTCCTTGTTATCTGGCCGATTTACTTTAATTTCATTTTGAAATTTGTTTCAAAGTCCGCCTGCAAGTGACCTCACTTTGAAACTAAAATAAAATGTATGAGCTGAATTGTACTTTGTTACGACCCACCATCTGCACAGCTGACTCGTTGTGGACCAACTCCACAGACATGACCTCTCTGGATCCCAGCAGGGATTAGGCTTCTCCGCTGCCCATCCCTGCATTACAGTAATCCTGGATTACCTGCTCTTGACGCAGGGTGAACTGAGGTTAGGGACTGGAGATCAGCAACTGTAATCCCAATAACGTGTTGGTCATCCAGACTTGGTTAGGTATGTGATTTTTGGTCGTAAGCTGCTGACACGTTGGCTGATCCCTTCCAATCTTCTTGAACGAAAACATGCTTTGCATGAGAATAGTTTAAATTCCTTGTATAAGTTTTTATATTTCTTAAGTACGAACGTGCTCTCGTGTGTACAGTCATGGGTACCTGTTTCCCGTAAAATCAGTTTCTTCTTCTTTCCTTCTTCTTTCTTCTTCTTCTTGTCTTCTTCTTCTCTGCTTCTTCTTCTGCTTCTTCTTCGTACATTCAAACAGGAATCCCAAAGACAGACGAAGTCTGCTGTAAAGTCAGCTGAAAACCCTTCGCCTCGCTTACCTACAGAGCAACATTATATCTGCTACATTTTAAAGTATTGCATCCCTGTAACCGTGGTATGTATGGACATCCCTCTCCCCCCCCCCCCCACCCCCCCCCCCCCCCCCCCCCCCCCCCCCCCCCCCCCCCCCCCCCCCCCCCCCCCCCCCCCCCCCCCCCCCCCCCCCCCTCCATCTCTCCCCCCACAAAGACGTCGGGACGAAAATGAACATTGTCATTTCTGTAAAAGTCCAGGAAGGGGATTGAGTTCATGAACAACACAGCATTTAGGCACGTTTAGACAGCAAACTGAATTTATTTAATGTGTGTGTGTGTGTGTGTGTGTGTGTGTGTGTGTGTGTGTGTGTGTGTGTGTGCCCATATAAAATAGATAGATAGACAGACAGACAGATAGATAGATATTACGTTCTGATGTTTTAAATTCATTTCCTTCTTCCTTCTTCTTCTTCTTCTTAGGTTCCATAAATTAAGAACGCCGGACACTCCCAACACGGCTCGGTCTCATACCAGTTTTAAAGATGGCAATAGTTAGCTACCATGTCATGAATTGTAGGTGTTCTTTCTTTTTCAGAATGTGGTCTTCTTCAGGATCATATTTTTTTCAGGGTATGAACTTTATCCTGCGTGCTAGAGACTCTAGGAGTCAACTAGGCTATAATGGTTTAAAACACCACCGCCACTACAACAACAACCCCTGAGCGGCATTAAGTTTTCTCAGAAAGCAAAAGTAACTATTCTCTGTCATTTATTGGATGAGGCAAGTCTATGACCTGATCTAGGCAGTTGCAACAGAGTTGGCATGTTATGAAGGACACGGAGGCTGCTCAGTTCCTTTCCTCGCCTCTCATTTGTGATCTGACTTTAGGCCTACTCATAGTAATGTCACTTCATTTGCGATTTCGTTCTGTTTGTAATGACGAAGCTTCTTTTATGATGTCACTTCCGTTGTGATGTCGAATCGTTTCTGATGTCGTTTCACTTGTGATAATCAGAGAGACGTCTCTGTGATAATGTCACATTTGTGATGACATCACTTCATTTAATTCACTCCTAAAGACACGGCTTCATTTGTGATCACATGATGATGTGATCATTTGTTACTTTTTATGAAAGTAACTTGTAATGATGTCATTTGAATGATATGATGTAATTTCATACTGGATGGAATGAATTATCATTTCATTGATATGTCACTATGAGATGAAATCATGTCCTTCATGCTAAATTCACTTTACTTGTGATGAAACCATTTCTGGTAAAATCACTTTATTTTTGATGACATCACTTCATTTGCAGTTTCACCTTATAACTGATGTTTATGATGTTCCAGAGGTACCTGCAGTCAAATCCATCAAATTTGATTTTCCTGTTGTACTAGGTGCCAGTGTGTGTGTGTGTGTGTGTGTGTGTGTCCCCTCACCCCCCCTCCCCTCCCGTGAGAATGCCTGGGGCTCTTTTGGTACAAATACTCCCCCCTCCCCCCACTGGAAGTTCTGTGCAGGTAATTTCCTCTCTTCTGTTACTCTCTCTGACTCTGCCTTATTTTACTGTCTTTCTTTACTGTTATCTGCTGAATTTCCTGCCTTTGTGGACCACTCGCCTGTCTTCGTTCTTGACATTCTTAACACTTTTTGCCATCTCTCAACATTTTATGAAGTGTCAGCCTTTTTCATCCAATTCTTGCACTTTGAACTAGGTAGTGAAAATTGTATACAATGTTCAGAGTGGACACACGCTGTCTATTTTGCTGTGCCGATTCACCTACATGGGTTTTTTTTTTTCCCCAGCATTTTGGGGAGCACTAAAATGCTATTTATTATTTTCTTTTCATCTTAGTCTGGAAGTTAAAAATAAAGAATTCCTGTTCTTTGCACGGTCTAATTCTATACATCGACAAGATGCCAACAGTTTAGCTACCATGTCTCAGACTTTTTTTTTTTTTTCAGGATTATTTCCCATAATGGTTCCACATGTACTGTGGTGTGATGTTCTTTCTTGTACATGTTTGATGTCCTAAAAAGGCTGTGATTAGTCGGCTGAATTACACACTTTAAAACTTACAACTCATTTGGGAGACTAAATCTATATCATTTGCATGTGAGCATGTGCGTGTGTGCATACATGTTTGTTTTACCACACATGTTTATGTGTACATACACATGGGCATCCATATGTGACCGCAGAGAGAAGAAAGATGAAGAGAGTAAAATGGAAGGAACCAGAGAAGAAAAAAATGAGAGAGTGTGTGTGTGTGTGTGTGTGTGTGGGGGGGGGGGGGGGGGGGGGGGTTTGCAGTGGGATTGGGAGACAGAGAATGAGATAAAATAGACAGAGAAAGAGAGAGAAAAAACACAGACAACTCTGGGACCATTTTTAAGTTTATTACAGATCCACTGTACACGGGGAATCAAATGTTCTCCAGCTGACAACCAAGACATGTAGTCAAAGCACCCATCACAATCTGGTCCTAGCATCAGCCTAAATCCCTCTGGTCACATGAGCAGTCTTTGTCATTCTGGTTACAGCATCATTCTGGGCACAGTACCAGCAGTCCATGGTCCAATGCATGCCGACGTTCTGTTGGTTACTCCAAAACATTGCAGCATCATCTTCTGAAAATACACATGTGCAAATATATGTACATTAATACCTCACTGTCCTTTCTCTCTCTCTGTCTCTTTCTTTCTTTTTCTCACATGCACACACACATGCACACACACACACACACACACACACATACACACACACACACACTTTCCTCACAAACACAAGATATGCGCACACAAAATATACATGCATGCACACACACTGTCTCATGCATACATATTTAAACAAAGATATGCATGCTTACACGCGCACACTCATGCACACACACATGCACGCATACAACATAAACATCGAGTATTGTGACACTGACATGGACAGCACTCATCATAACTCATCATAACATTTAAGATGGAGAAGACGCAGACAGACAGACAGACAGACAGATAGATATAAACAGACAGATAGCGACACAGGTATAATATATAAAGAGAAAGAAAGATAGATAAAAATATAGGTAGATAGACAGACACACAGATGGATAGATATAGATAGACAGATAGATACACACACACACACACACACACACACACACACACACACACACACACAGAGATATATATACATATCAATCATGAGAACTGTAAATGCAACAAGAAAAGAACAACAGAAAAAACAGATCTGAACTTCAAACAACTTTGCTTCGAAACTCAAACTTCAAGTCAAGTGACTCTGACATCACCACTGTGATTAGACAAGATCTTGGTGCCGATCTCTCCTGCCACCAAACAATACATCAAATGAAGGGCAGGGGCATACACTTACCGCTTGGAACGTGCCTCGGCCGGCTTACTGTCTTTCCCATGGGGCTTTTTCCCTTTCTGCTTCTGCTTCTTCATGTCCTGGTGCTTGTTGAACCTGCGGACAGTCAGATTTGGCCAGAGTCTCTTGGAATGAGGGGGTAGGTGATGAGAAGCATTAGCTATCACACTGTCTTTTCTTCAGGGACATCATCTCAATGTTAATCACTTCAAACCGAATGCATTCTGTCCATTTGGGCAGAGGGATCGATACAGCAGCAACATTACAGCAAGGACATCTACATATCTGTGTTATTGTCTAGGCATATCGTAGATTAAAAAGTCAAGGTCTACAAAAACATTTTGTTCCAGTTCAGCGAGATGTATGTTTCAGCTTTAATGACTGGCTCTTTCATGCAGTATGATGCTATGCAGTGCGAGTGTGAAGAGTGTCCACTGCGTTCTGATAGTGTGGCCGTTACACAGCTGTCAATCTCCTGGGGTTAAAATTGGGAACCATGAAAATAAAGGGAGTCAGTGGCCTGAAAAGGAGGAATGTGGCTTTTGGCTGGAAGTATTTTTAACCCCCTACTACTTCACCTGATGAATGTCCAATTTAAACAAAAAAGAAAAAAAAAAAAGCATTTTCCACAACATGTAATTTCTGACATTCACACATCATCTAGGCTTCATTCTGCTATACTTTATCATTCCTATTTAAACAATGATCTCCAAAGCCCCACATACAGTATGATTTATTGTGAAATCTAAATACACATAAAAATTTTGACTTCTGGATTTATTCACTAAATTCAATTTTCAACAATAAATTTTAAAACATGGAAATTCCAGAAAAATTTGAAAGGGTTGGCATCTATGTATAAAAGTGTCATGCCTTATTAGCTCAACCGGTGTAGAAAAGGTAAAAACAAATTCCATGAATTTTCTTAATGTTGCCCTCAGGTGTGAACAGCTGTCTGATGCAGACAGAAGGATGATCCATGCCCACGGTGTAAGGTCCCATGGATCACTGTGGTCAGCTTTCTGAGTTAGAGTGTTCACTCTCTTTTCCAATTTTTTCCTTGGAATTGTTTGAAAACCGAAGACAGTCCTTTACTGTTTACTGGCAGTTTAAAATGGTTTCAGCAGTTATGTCCCTTGACATCTAAACAGAATGTCCTGTGCATGCCTGTATCCTATGTCAATACAGTGCTGACTTCTCAGGTGTAGACTTGCTCCAGGATGGTTTGTTCGACAGTTGGGTCCCAACTACATCTTCAGGGGAATCTTTTTCTCATCTGCCTTCTGGCTGACTCTGGCCCAGTGACAGTCAGGAAAGACCCACTGACCACAGGGAGGTCCTGTTGACAGCCGGAAATACTGCAATCTGGGATCTTCTTCAGGGGGCAAATATGACCATGCACAATCTTAGCTGCATCTGGAGTTGTGCTGGTTTCCCCTGTCAACGAGACAGCAACAAGTGGGGCTTCAGGATGCCCTCAACAGTCTGTTTCATGGTGGCATCTTTTACCGGTGGGCTCAGGTTCTGTTCCATCATAGCCAGTGGTCATCACACAATGGCATCTGACAGGGAGCAGTTATGTCCCTTGACATCTCAATGGCAGGTCCTCTGTGTGTGCTGGGCATCCTAAGTCAACAAGAAGCAGGCTTCCATGGATGGTGCAGCAGTGCTCCCAGGTGTTTGGTCTGGGTGCCACAGCTCCTTCAAGAGTATCTTTTTTCTAATTTCTTTTTTGGCAGATCAGTTATTACAACTTTACACGGGTGGTTCTGGGTGCCACAGGCTCCTTCAAGAGTATCTTTTTCTAATTTCTTTTCTGGCAGATCAGTTATTACAACTTTACACGGGTTGTGATCGTGAAAGTCATGCACAGCTGAAAGCTGGGTGGAGCTTTCCTTCCCTTCCTTTCCTCGCTGTCTTGCTGTCCCATCCATCCTCTATCCTCTCTTATTCCTCTCCCGCCAGGCTGCTCCTTAATACGTTCAAGATCTCACTCACACATACGCATACACATACACAGACACATGCACACACAGATATAATACATACTCGGATCTGAATTTCCTGACAGATTTCTGGTCTGTGTTCGTCAGTTCATCTGAAAATGTTGCTCGCTTCTTTTTCTTCTTCTGACGTTTCTTTCTTCGATGGAGGTCCTGTGAGAAGAACACACACACACACACACACACACACACACACACACACACAGGGGACTGATAATATAATTCAAGATCCAGTCAATGAAACTTCTCATATCAGACTCTCCACCTTTAAAAGCTGCAATGGGGGAGGTGGGGGCCTTGGAGTGGGATGGGGGGTGGGGGGAAAGGTGTTATTTTTTTTTTCTTTGTTGCGCTTGATTTATCTCCCCAAAAGATTACCCCTCTCAATGATTTACTTCCTGTTTAATAGATTTGTTTGTTTATTTCCTTGTTTTTTTTTTTTTTTTTTTTTTTTTTTTTTTTTTTTTTTTTTTTTAAATTTTTGCAGATCACTGTCAAATTTGTAAGTGCAAGTTTTATCAAAGTGCAGTGTGGACATCTAGTGACACACCTTTAGAGAATATTAACTCTACACGATCCAGGGTCATGCCTGGTAAAACAAAACTTTTGACAATGTTTTGGAATGAATATTACATAGATTTTTTTAATTGTTGAAATGCTCTTGGTTTCTTCTTGAAATATTGGTTTCTTACTACCAATCACATGCATAAAAAAACATACACAGGAAATCCATGTGATCAAAGCATGCATCGACATACACCACCCCATGTAAATTCTTAATACATGCAGGAGTAGAAATAACAGTACGCACATCAAAACTGTGAAAAATCAAAATTCTGACTAAATGACAGTGATTACCAGTTGATAAAGCATTGTTTTATGTTCTTTTCAAGCACTCTCAAAGTGATTTAGGTTGCCATTAATTTTGTCAAGGTGTCATTCAATTCTGAAGCAGCTACTTGGCTAATTTTGAAACACTGATACATCTGGCATAGAATTTGCAGTCGACATAAAGTTTAGCAGACAACGTTATTAAGCCTAAATCTAATAATACAGCGATTTGGACGGGCAAGTTACTGCTAATTAGGATGGAGAACACTGTCAGAACACCAAGGTGTCACAACCACAGACAACAGCAATGAGCTGAAGTTTTGTCAAACAGATCCAGACATTAAACTTATCTTTGAAATTCTTTATAACAGTGTCACTTTCTAATTCTACTACTGCTTCAGTCAGGTCACATCATTAACTTCATAGTCACATGGAATGGGAAAACTAACTTTCTCTCATTAACTTTTTTTTTTACTGATCATACTAAATGCCATAATCCAGTTCACATCTCACTGATCACTGGTCCATTTTTAAATCTTTTGTGGTCAACTGTGCCCAAAAGATGTCAGTGAAAAATGTTATATTCCTGTCCTTTTTCATCATTTTTTTGTAAATTTATTTCTTTATTCTCTTTTCATATATTTACAAGATTTTCCTTTCCTTCTTAAACTGTTTTGCATATATACAGCAAATTACTAAAATTAATAATGCCTCATGTGTCAAACTTGTATCTGGGTCTGTACTTACCATCATCTTCCTCGTCGTTGCAAGCACGCATGCGTTTGGGTTTCTCTTTCCTCTTAGAAGCCTTGACGGTCCTCTGGGCATACATCTGGGCCTTCTTCACCTCAAACTGAGCACGGTCCTCTGCCTGAAACACAGCTGTACAGACTGGGAAAGGAGTTCCTTCCTCACGTCAAACAGTCTCACATCACCCGCCAACAGCCACCTTAGCTACCTTCAATTTTAACTTCAACAGAATGTAAATTCCTGCTGAACTGACCAAAAATCAGAAACAGACACTATTTAGCCTGGCTGCCTGGTTTACTGACAAGAGTCCTTGGAATCCTCACCTGCAGACAGTAAGGACTCCTCATGAGATTTTCAGGCATCTAGGGACCCTCACCTGCAGACTCTAAGGACTCCTCATGAGATTTTCAGGCATCAGTGAAATCAGATGGAGCTATCAGAAATTTGCCGACTTGCTCTCGGGAGCCAGAGCTGTGGCAGGCTTGCCAGGCCAGGCCAGGCCAGGCCAGGCTATGACTGTGGGCAGGGGGTCAGAATGAGCGGCGTGGGTGCAATGCCACTGAGGTAGCTCAAAAAAAAAAAAAAATGAAATGGCCAATTTTTGTTACCCCTGACTTGTGATAAAGGGAGGTAAACATGGAGGTGTAAACAACTTTCAGACAATGCTCAAATGAGATGTGGAAACTGGTCAACTAGTCTTGTTCAGATTTCTACATCGGTTCAGCAGTTAGTGTGCATCCTTTTGGCCAGACCTGTACGATTTTTAGTGCATCCTTTTGGCCAGACCTGTTACGATTTTTAGTGCATCGTTTTGGCCAGACCTGTTACGATTTTTAGTGCATCTTTTTTGGCCAGACCTGTTACGATTTTTAGTGCATCCTTTTGGCCAGACCTGTTACGATTTCACCAACTTCTGTGCACAGGCCTGGTAAAATGTAGACCATGAACTGAAAAAAACAAACAAATACTGAATCTACAGATGAAGTTCCTGAGCGGTAATTCCACTTGCAGCGTGTTGCTACACTGCTGTCTTGGTTTGTGAATGAGAATACTTTGACCAAAAAGTGACAACTCTTGCTAACAACGCTTGGATGCATAATCACTGCTGGTTGTGTCTGCTTCTTTTACCAAAATACCTATGCAGAGGAACAATAGCAGTAAGTTAGGGCCCTGAAATATAACAATGAAAAAGGTGAGCAGGCATGAATTTGTGCCAATGAATGAGGCTGGAGTTAATGTGTGTTGTAAAAGCCTATTTTTCCTATAGCTGCTACAAGATCAGATACCATTCAACCCTTCGCTGTGTGCATGGTGGCATGTGGACACATCCCCTCCCCCCCCCCTCCCCCTTTTACAAAATACTGGAAGATGTGCAGACATTCTTTGTTGAAATTACACTCACTTTTGTTGAAAAGTTTAGGGTGAACACGTCTGAATCAGCTTTCAATCTGAATATCTAAAGCATTCTTTCAGTTCTCTGAGATTCAGGGATGTACATATATGAGCCCTTATATGTATCTATACCAATATTTATTTATTTAGCCAGCTAGCTATCCATCCATCCATCCATCTGTCTGTATCTCTATCTATCTGTATATATTTATACATAATATAATGATTACTTTACTGGCTGTTTTGAAAATGCCCACATTACAACCTTTCCATGATTCATTCCGTGTCTTTATCGTAAATATTGAGAAAAAAAAAAAAAGAAAAAGAAAAAAAAAGTTGTGCATGTCTTAGCAAGTCTTGGTGACACTGGATGTTCCTCATAATCATTAACATTGTTCTGCTTACAAGGACTACGGGCACTGCAAAATGTGCACTTTCTGTGTATTCATCTGCCTGTACCCATGTATCATGCAAACACTCCTCAGCCCACAAAGGCCAGCACACACACAGCGTACACACACACACACAGACACATAAACACAGGTGCATGCACATACGCACACACACACACAAACACACATACTGACTGAAACCAATTCATTGTCAGATTAACTCATGGTTGTACTCACACACACATACACACACATACACACACACACACACACATACGCATGCACGCACGCGCATGCATACACGCACACGCACACTCACACACAGAGAAATCATTACATACAGTGAGCTCCTTGGCTAGGGGCTTTCCAAGCTTCTCAAGACGTAAGGATTCTGAAACATACATAAGTGTAAAAAAACAAGAAAAAAAAAAAACTATTATTTAATAAAAATTATCTTAATATGTGACAAATCTCAGACAAATTACAAAATGAATAATACAAAGAAAGGTGACATTTAAAAAAAGTAACACAACACACAAACCACGAATCCTATACTGTTTGACTTCAAGCAAATACGGTTCATATATGAATTCAATTTCTGGCTATCATTTCTTGTATGCTTGTCATCACAGAATTAAAAATTCAGAAAAAAAAGGACAGAATTAAAAATGATTCTGAACACTAAAAAAACCTGAACAGAGAGTTCGCTTTCCACTTCTCAATAATTTGAATATATTCTAAAATCTACACGAAACAAAGGTGGGTTTTCAGGACCAGCTAGTTTCAAACCCCTCCCCTCTTCCCTCCCCTCCTGGGGATAGTAGGGAAAAGAAGCAGAGGGGGGGGGGGAAGGGGGGGGGGGGGGGGTATTCAAGAGGATGACTGGAGAGGTACAAAAGTTCACACACATCACACCATACTCCCACACAAACACACTACCCCTACAGTACACACACATCACATTTCTAAGATGACACACATAAAGACACACACACATTACACCACACACACACACACACACACACACACATGGTAAATGTTACATGTATGTGTGGGGAAAACCCTACTATGAGTGTACGTCACCTATTACTAGACTTGTCCAAGAGTAAAGAATACAGTGCTCAAGGCTGATTCTAATTACTCAGAAGGTTCACATAATAGAGAAACTCCAAATGCTGACTTTACCAAAAATTTTAAATAATTATGTTTTGCTTTGTTCGTTATGCCCTATTTATCACACAAAGTCCAGTAGAATTTATCTTCCAAATTTCCAAACCTCTCATACTGTGAACAAATTACTAAAACACACAGACACACACACACAGAAACAGTCCCATGTCTTCAGGTGGACACACTTCACCTTAAGAGCGCGCTTACTGGGATGCTTCACACACACACAGCACACACACTTTTTTTTAACACACACACACAGACACACACACACACACACACACACACACACACACACACACACACACCATTACAAAATCCGTCTGAAATCACACACACACACACACAACACACACACACACACACACACACACTCACACACACACAGAGCCAGCCTACAGCCCACCTTTCTCCTGCATCCTCTGTTTGTGGGTCTGGAACCAGTCTCTCTTGGGGCCGTTGCTGTTCAGGCCGTTCTCCAGTAACCGCTGGGCCTTGTTGGCCTGGTTCTCCAGTGCCCGCACCTTGCGCTCCTCCTGCTCCTCGCGCAGTATGGTGGCGATGTCCTCCTTCATCTCTGTGATACGCTCGCGATAACGAGTCACCACCACTGAAAATCAGGACATGGGTTCATGTGTTGTCAGGGTTTTCTGTCTCTCTTTGCATCATGGAAGAGAATGACACACTTGTCTAGTGAAAACAGGGCGATGAGCATGGGTGGTGGATCTTTGGGACACGCTGAACAATGTTTTGAATGTTGGCACTTGTTCAGTACTGTTAATGACTGATGTTTCAGTTTCAGTTCATCAAGGGGGTAACTGCATGTGTGAATAGTCTGCATATACACTACATCACATTTGCTGAGCACAATGTGCATGGTTTACAGCTATATGACATAATAAGTCACAAACTTAATAGAGAAGATTTGAGATAATGGTTTCATATGTAAAACTTAGCAGATCCTGAACCACATACTAACCTGATACAATGGTCAGGATTGGGATACCAACCATTATCTACTCTTCTACTAAAGTTGTGTGCAAGTAAAGGTGATTGTGTATGCATGGTGCTTATATGCAAGTGTGTGTGTGCCTGTGTGTGCATGCGTGTTATCACTGTATAGTTAGACATGTATGAGTGCGCATGTGCATGTTTCATATATATGCATGTTTGACTGTATGAAGGTGTACCCATGCATATACATTGACTACATGTGTGTGTGTGTGTGTGTGTGTGTGTGTATGTGTGTGTGTGTGTGTGTGTGTGTGCATATGAGTATGCGTGTACACATGTTGTTATATGTGTGCAATAAATGTAAGAGGATTGTGTGGCTCTCAACAGATTCTTCAAAATATGGCAATGATTGAGATGGAGCGCTTTGCCACAAATGACATGGAAGAAAACAAAGCAACAGCACAAGGAGCCGCTGAATGCCCTGGCAAGTCTGGCGACCACCACACAGCTTTACCAGGTGGCACAGTCCTCTTCTTCAATGCAGTTTTGGCGTGTTTCACCACCTCCTTCATTATCCCCCTCTCCTGCTCTCCAACAAGCGACACGGACCTGCAGACACACACACATTTCATAATCCTTCACTGTCTGCATGTCGTGTGTTAGACAGGTAAATGCATACAGACATAAAGGCATGAACTGACATCACAGATGAGGGCAGACCTCGCCTTGTCATGGTTAACTACATGACTTTACATCGTCAATCACTGATTTGGAGCTTGACTAGCAACCGCTTTTGAAACTACCTTCATAAACATTTTAAAAGTTTCGAAAAACTTTTTTTC
>JADBJO010003103.1:160000-266235 GCA_016801955.1 Conus betulinus
ATCTACAAGTGTTTATATGAACTGGGACTCCCAGAGCTAATTTCATGGCCTTACTATCCAAACTGTGCAATCTCTTTAAAAGAGAATTAGGTGCAGAGAAATACACTTCCTGCCCATATGTCAATTTTAATTGGACTAAAGAGATGTGTAGAGATGTAAAAGGGTATGACAGTCCTGACCCCATGGCTGACAACATATTATTTTAAGAACGTTCAATCTTTTTCTTTTTTTATCAATCAAATTTTCAATACGTGTGTTCCAGTTCAGCTTAGGAGTTAAAATACCCTTATGAATTGAACTTTTTGTTTAATATTCTACAATCTGACCATCTAGCAAAAGCGAGGGTAGCATTCTGGGTTCTCACCATTGTTAAACAACACAAAACATTTTTTTCTCCTGATAGTTCTAATCCATTGTTCTTCATATATATAGATAATTCATCCAATTCCCTTTGCTACAACTTCTGTACAAGGTTTATTGTGCTTTTATTTGGAATGCTTCCTTAATGGACAGTTAAACCAAACAGTGATCACCTGCATATTGATCTACATGCGTTGCTTTTGACGTAGCTTTGGGAAGATCATGGATCAGGATTGTGAACAACATGGGAGCAATAACTGATCCCTGAGGAATACCCGTATCTACATTTCTAAAGGATGAGAAAGTTCTTCCAATCCATGTGCATATGCTTCTTTCTGTTAGGAAGCTTTTAACATAATCAAACACCCTCCCAGAAGTACCAACATTTTTTAATTTGAAAAAGAGCCTTGCATGCCATACACATTTTTAACATAAAAAAAATGTAGCCAAAGTACTGTTTCTGTCGGAGAATTGTTTTCTTTTAATGTGACTGGTCAGCACACCACTCTCCCATAACGAAACCCCTTTTGTGTTTGTCACATCCCCTCCACCCTGCCACGATCCCTCCCTCCCCACCCATGTCCAGTGCAACAGTCTACTCACCGTCTTGACTCCCTCAATGTCCAACCCTCTGGAGGCAAGGTCTGTGGCCAGTAGGACATCAATGTCCCCCTCCTTAAACTTCTTCAGTGCTTCCAGACGCTGACACACACACACACACACACACACACACACACACACACACACAACACACACATACACACACACACACACACACACACACACACACACACACACACACACACACACACACACACACACACACACACAAATTAAGTCAGAATGATGGAAATCCGAGACCAGAGGCACAGTCTTCAAACAAACATTCAGCCTGGCTTAGTCAAATGTTGTTAACTCTCTTTGCCAGAGAATCAGGAATCAGAATCTGGAAGCTTCAGCTTCCATCACCCTTGTGAAAGTGACAGTGTGTGACGAAAGGAAAAGCATTTGTTTGGCATTCCTAATACACCCACTGTATTACTGTCAATTTTTTTTACCCACACCTATTATCTGTTTGTCATTTCCTGTGTTCTGACTCAGTGTGTGATCTCTCCATTTTTTTTCCTTTTTCTTTTTTGCTGTCCAACCTCTATGCCCCCCCCTCAGTGGCAGTGCTCACATGCTGCTCATTCCGATACCCCATCCACAGCCACAGCCTGGTCATTCCCGCCGCAGCCCCGGCAGTCCACACGGAGCAGTCAATGTCAAGTCCTCAAGAGGCAACCCACTGGAGAAGACACTGCTCTGCTGCCAAGTCACTTTGGTGGTGTTCAGTGGCGCCTGTTCTGATCCAACATACACAGGACACCACCTGCTGTTGACAATAATTGCTTAGTCGTGGAGCCGGCATGAGTGAGCTCTTCCTCCAGACGGCGCCACCACGTCTGTCCAATGACAGCCCCCATAGATTCGCCAATACCGGTGATCCCCAACAAAACCAAACCAAGGCCACAGACGTGGTGAGGACATGGAAACCGAGGTCACCATGAGAGCAGGGCATGAAGGGCCACAAAACTTGTGACATTTTTTTTTTTTCTGATCGATGAGAATGAGGATGATAAAGATGATGCTGTGGATTTCCATTTCAGTTTGAGACTACATGACAGGGCTGTACTCTATGCTTCCCTTTCATAATACATCCCGGCGTCAACCAGGCCCGAGAGATACAGACACCTGCAAAGTTTGTCAGGAACTATGAGCAACACTCTCAGAGACGCATCCATTAGTAGATGAAACTTGACTGTGTGGTCCCAGTCTTCCCAACTGAACCCGTAGCAAACTCAACTCTGGGTAGGAGCCGGTCGGGGCAGAAAAATCCCAGATGACTCTGATGGGAATCGAACCCGCGACCTCCCAGCTGGGAGTCCGCAAAGCTAGCCATTTCGCCACAGCAGCCGGTTCCGGTTTTTTTTCATGGGAATCCTGATGTATGGCGTTGTTCCACAACTAGTGGAGACAAGGTACTTGTCTGAACAAATAGTGTATCATACAACTATTCTTAGTGCTAAAATTCCCTTTACACAAGATATTCTTAAACCTGAAAAGTAATTGTGGTTAGCATCACAGGTTGCAAGCTGACAGGTTGTGGATTCAAGGCCCTTCAAAGAATATATTTCTGTGATATTTTTAAACTTTGAATGATTCCTGACTACAATTGTTGAGTATGCTGAGGGTTCTGATGGGAAGACTGGAAACAGGAACTTTACTACCTAGTTTGACGATTTACTTACCTGTCCAAACAAATGCCTGCCTCCCCCCCTTCCCCTCACTTGACGTGGAACATCACAATAACATCAGGACCCTCCTCCCTTCCAGCCCCCTCACCCCACTCCTTTCAAGAAAAAAAAATTTGAGGAGAGCAGGGAGCTAACTCCACCTCAATCCCCAGATAGGCCAGCTAGAGTGATTGCCCTTAGAATCTCACGCCATTCCACCTTTTCTCTGAACTTGCAGGGCTTTCTTTTCCTTCATGGAGGAACATGCCTCTTTTGGCTCTCTGCTGTAGTGCCTGATATTTCGTTCATCATTATTGTTACAAACAAATCAATGTCTCTGATCTGTTGCGTCCATTATGTGTCGACGGTCAAGAGAAGATGAAGAGCATTTTGAATTAACATGTCCAGAATTACAAGATATAAGAGTTATCTGCAAAGTGAGGCGACTGCAGGCAGAAATTTCTCAAGGTATAAAAGGAAAATTCTCTTCATGGAAATTTTATACAAGACCTTGCTGTTCAGGCTTGTCTTGTCAATGTCATCAAAGAATGAGAGCACTGTAAAGCCTCCAAAAGGCGAAACGTTTGTGCAATGTAATTATCATCATGAATCTGGTGGTGCAGCTTTATAATGTTTCATGTAACTCCCCCTTCTGAGGGGCCAAGGCCTATAAGAAGAATAAAACATCTGAATCTAGGCAACGTACCTGGGCCTGGGAAAGGTTGCCGTGCAGCTCCCCGCAGTTGATGCCCAGCAGACCAGAATGATGTGCATCCTGTGGGCCTGCACCTTCGTCTGAAGGAACACCATGCACTTGTCGCAGAACGTCCGACTCACCAGAGCTGCGGGTCAAAAAGAAAGAAAAAAAAAGAATTCAAATGTACACCCAGAATGAAAGGAAACTAAAATATGAAAACTTGCAGAAAGTTCATATATAAAGAATATTGGTGAAATATATATCCGACTCACCAGAGCTATGTCATAAATAAAATAACATTCATTCAAATATACAGTCAGAGTGAAAACAAACAAAAAATATCAAAACTTGCAGAAAGTACATATTTAAAGAGTGTCGGTGAAATACATGTCCAGCTCACCAGAGCTGTGCGTCAAATATAAACAAAAAAAGCAACATTCAAATGTACATGTCCAGTCAGAGTGCAAGGAAACAAAAAAATATCAAAACCTGCAGAAAGTCTGTGTGTTTAAAGACTATCGGTGAAATATTGTTCAGCCTAACACGGCCGTTCTTACGATACTCAGTTTACTAAGTCTTGCTTGCAATAAATAACCGTCTTACAAATTGCATGTGACTATTAGTTTACATATTACTTACATGTTTCTAAAAGCCAAGTAACTCCGGGTCCACATGGCACATTTTCATGTTCCTGTAGTGGAGGAAATGTCATCGTAAAATATTGATGTTAAGAACATGTGTACATAGCATACCTGAGGGAGGGCTGGGGATCTGTAGTATAACAGTTACTTTGTGGAGTCCTGGGTGCAAAGCAGTCAGACGTTAGTTTATGGCTTGAAAGCAACTTCCCTCCACCCACCAGCAAATGGGTGCCTGCATTATTTCAGGGAAGGAGAGAAATGGGGTTCTACCATCTATTATAGCATGCTTCAGAGAGTTCATTTTTCATAGGGTCCAACTCTAACCTACAAGTGTTCCATTCACTTCTTGTTAACTCGCTTCTTGGTCTTATAACTGGATTCCAATGGCAAAAAATTTAAAGAAAAAAAAAATGTTTGTCAAAGGAAAAAAAATCAAAACTATGTTGTAAACCACAATAAACTAAAAGAGAGAGAGAGAGGGAGAGAAAGAGAGAGAGAGAGAGAGAGAGAGAGAGAGAGAGAGAGAGAGAGAGAGAGAGAGAGAAACACACCAGGACCCCAGATGATGTCAACTCACCAGCAACAATAGCCTCTCTGTCTCCCTCCTGTTCTCTCGTATTCTGATGAACTGTTGCTGCAGTCCTAGAGCCACATCAGTGTTCTGATTGACGAATACTCGGACAGGATCCTTTAGAGACACTGCTGCCAGATCTTTCACCTATGGAAAACACACACACACACACGCACACAAACACACACACACACACACACACACACACACACACACACACACACACACACACACACACAAAGATTCAAAGATTTAATCCTGTGACCCCTTTTAGGGCATGGAGGACTTGAAACAAATAAACAAATGTAAATGAAACACATCAAACATCCAAAAGATTTTCCCAATAATTAACACACTGGATATAATGTTACACAACTTTACTAAGTTTTAAAAACTTTGCTAAGTTTAGCAACACTTTTTTATTACCACAGAGCAAACAACAATAGTTAAATACGAACTTTATACATGTAAAATTGTTTTGGTATAAACTTATTTCTAATATCATCATATTTTGTGCATTTCATTACAAAATGAAATTCGTCACCAAGGTCATTATGGTCACAATCCCAACAAAATCGTTCATCATGAGGTATTCCAAATCGTCTGCCAGTTTCGATCATGAGTTTATGATTACCACAGCAGAACCAAATGAGAGGTATATATAAACATCAGGCAACATTTCAATATATTTTTCACGGCAAAACTCTGTTTTAAAATTCCTATAAAATAAACACATTACTAGATCACACACACACACACACATGCACGCGCACACACACATACACACACAAACACACACACACACACACACACACACAGATACACTCACGTACATACATACACACACACACACAAAACCACTTGTAAAATTAATATTTCCTTAATAACATCATCAGAATTATGAAAGACAGCATCTAACAGATCTTTCACCTAAAACAAAATATCTGATAGATTTAAAAAAAAAAACAAACAAAACCATGTGTGCATGATTACAAAATACGTTACAGTGAAATCTCTTACCAAAGACCGCAGGAAATCCTTTCAACCTGGGTCTCTAAAAGGAGAATATCCTTACTGACAACTTAATCCAGAACAGGCAAAGAAGAAAATGTTCCATAAAACAAGGGTTTAAAGAAAACAGAATCTTTCTTGGGAGACAAACTTAATATAGACAAAGAAAAAAAGCACAAGAGTCTTTGTTTGGAAAGAAATCAGGTATGGACAAGAGGCAAAAAAAGTTATGAAGAGATGGTAGTTTTCATTGGGACATAAATCTGGTACTTACAAAGAAATAGTGGTCTGTGTGCAAATGGCACAAGACTGAGTGTTTCTTCTTTACAGCTGCCTCAGGAACATGGTAAAAACTCTGTCAGGTTTGGACTGATCTTAAATAGTTTGTTATCTGTCTGCAAGGTCCATTCCTCTTGCCTGAGGTCTTTGACATAGGCCTGTGTTTTGGGTTTCAGATCAGTGCGAGGAATAAACAACCTGCTCAGCTTTTCCTTTGTGGCATTCTTGGCTAGCTGATCAACCATCTCATTGCCTCGTATGCCCACATGTCTGGGGAACCCAAGCAAAAACTATGTTGTATCCGTTTGATTTTAAAGAGGTGTACAGTTCAAAAACTTTCAGCTGCTGAGGGTGCTTGAGATTACAGCCGGCAATGGCCTCCAAAGCTGAAAGGGAGTCTGATAAAATAAGGAAATCTTTATGTTTTGATTTGCAGATCATCTGAAGTGCCAGGACCAAGGCTGTCTGCTCAGCAGTGTAGATGGAGCTGCCAGTTGGAATGTGTTTGGTACATCTCTGAGAAGAATCTGCTGCACACAAAACACAGCAGAGGCAACTCCCTCCTCAGAGTTGGAACCGTCAGTGAAAACTCTGTTGTAGGATAGAAACTTAGAATACAGTTCAGCGAAAAGGGTCTCGTATGCCGCCGGAACTAGTGGAATCTTTCCGGTACAAGGCTAAATCAAACCGGATCTCTGGAGTGAAGAAAGTCCATGGAGGGTCATCCAGAAACTTAGAAAAATCACAAACTACTCCAAGGTCTATACCTGCTTTGTTCAAATGGGGAAGGATACGAATCCCCAAGGTGGAATGGAACTGGGGTGTCTTCAAATTTCTTTTGGAACTTGGGGTCAAAAACACAATCATATGCAGGGTTTTGAGGTTCAGAAGAGAGACTCAGACAGTAGTTCAAGGCAAGTTTCAATCAGCAATTTGAGAGGGATGTTCTCCTGCCTCAGCATACAAGCTATAAACAGGAGTGGTGCAGAACGCACCCAGACACAATCGAAGCCCTTGATGGTGGATAGGGTCTAGACTTTTCAGGTAGGACGGTCTGGCCGAGCCGCACACTACACACCCATAGTCCAGTTTGGAGCGGATCAGACCCCTGCAAAGATGGAGGAAAGTTTTCCCTGTCAGCACCCCAATCTGTGTGTGCCACAACTCGCAGAATGTTCAGTGCTTCTAGATAATAAGGTTTTGAGAAACTGCCAAATTTTCATTGGAAGATATTGCACAGTTTGAAAGATATCTTGTTTTTTTTTGTGTCTCTGGGTCATGTTCAACCTAAAACGAGAACAGAGTACATGAACCATGGGAAATGAGGCAGAGAAAGGGACGTGGAAGAAAACTCACAGCTTCAGACATGGTGGCAGAGTACAGCATAGTCTGGCGCTGGAAGTTGCACATGCGAATGATCTCCTTCATCTGCTCTGCAAAATACTCGTCCAACATCCTGACACACAAAAACACACACATCTCATTGTGAGGAAAGATGGAGAAAATCTAATAATAACATGTTTTACAGAAAGCACACTCAGAATATGATCTTCACAAACAAAAAAGTATACAAAGAAGTGAAAAAGAAAAAAAAATGAACCCACTGGAACCCATTGGTTAACCAGAAATGACTGACACATCACTATTTACAGTGATGTTGATTCCCTCTCTCCCTCGCACCCACATATGCACATACTCATATACATTTGTTCACACCTACATCCAGCGATCCCTGCCTACCATGACTGCACCCTCCAGAAAGGAACATTCACATCGCTGCCTCCTCAACGGACAAATTTTCATCATTCTTGGATGAATTAGTAGCCTATGGTGTTCAGCATGTTAAGCTGGATCAAAACAGGCACCACTGAACACCAACAAAGGGAGAGCAGCACAGAGTGTCTCCTCTGGTGCACTCCTTTATAACGATTCAATATTGGTAACTGCTAGAGGAATGAGCAGCACTTCATTTTGCACACATGCAGAACATGAATACACAGGCAAAACATACACACCCACAGCCACACAGACCTGTCATGCAGAACATGAATACACAGGCAAAAACACACACACACACACACCCACAACCACACAAATCTGTCATGCAGAACAGGAATACACAGGCAAAACATACACACCCACAGCAACACAGACCTGTCATGCAGAACATGAATACACAGGCAAAACATACACACCCACAACCACACAGACCTGTCATGCAGAACATGAATACACAGGCAAAACATACACACCCACAGCCACACAGACCTGTCATGCAGAACATGAATACACAGACAAAACATACACACCCACAGCCACACAGACCTGTCATGCAGAACATGAATACACACCCACAACCACACAGACCTGTCATCTGTCATACAGAACATTAATACACAGGCAAAACATACACACCCACAACCACACAGACCTGTCACACAGAACATGAATACACAGGCAAAACATACACACCCCACACCACACACACCTGTCACACAGAACATGAATACACAGGCAAAACATACACACCCATAACCACACACACACCTGTCACACAGAACATGAATACACAGGCAAAACATACACACCCACAACCACACACACCTGTCACACAGAACATGAATACACAGGCAAAACATACACACCCATAACCACACACACACCTGTCACACAGAACATGAATACACAGGCAAAACATACACACCCACAACCACACAGACTTGTCATGCAGAACATGAATACACAGGCAAAACATACACACACACCCACAACCACACAAATCTGTCATGCAGAACATGAATACACAGGCAAAACATACATACACATCCACAACCACACAGACCTGTCATGCAGAACAGGAATACACAGGCAAAACATACATACATATCCACAACCACACAGATGTGTCATGCTGAACATGTACACACAGGCAAAACATACACACCCACAACCACACAGACTTGTCATGCAGAACATGAATACACAGGCAAAACATACACACACACCCACAACCACACAAATCTGTCATGCAGAACAGGAATACACAGGCAAAACATACATACACACACAACCACACAACCTGTCATGCAGAACAGGAATACACAGCAAAACATACATACACATCCACAACCACACAGATGTGTCATGCTGAACATGTACACATAGGCAAAACATACACATCCACAAAGACTTGTCATGCTGAACATGTACACACAGGCAAAAACATACACATCCATAACCACACAGACGTGTCATGCCAAACATGTACACACAGGCACAACACACACACCCATAACCACACAGACCTGTCGGCTTCATCCAGCACCAGATCTCCACACTGCTGATGGAGAAGTTGGGGGCGTTGTGCAGGTGATCAATCAGACGACCGGGTGTGGCCACCACGATGTCAGGACTTAACCTCAGTGCTGCTTCCTGGCCTTTGATGTCCAGTCCACCTGAAAAGAGGTACACAGCAAACTTACAACGCAGTCAAAACCATGACCATCAAGTTTTCTTTCAAAATTCCATGGTTCAATTTCTTTTTACTCTGTGTGTGTGTGTGTGTGTGTGTGTGTGTGTGTGTGTGTGTGTGTGTGTGTGTGTGTATGTGCGCGTGTGTGTGTGTGTGTGTGTGTCTGCATGTGTGTGTGTGTGTCTGCATGTGTGTGTGTGTGTGTGTGTACGTGTGTGTCCGTGTGTGTCCATGTGTGTGTGTGTGTGTGTGGTGTGTGTGTGTGTGTGTGTGTGTGTGTGTGTGTGTGTGTATGTATGTGTGTGTGTGTGTGTGTGTGTGTGTGTGTGTGTGTGTGTGTGTGTGTGTGTGTGTGTGTGTGTGTGTGTGTGTGTGTGTGTGTGTGTGTGTGTGTGTGTGTGTGTGTGTGTGTGTGTGTGTTCCCTAAAAAAACGAAAATCTGGAGATTTGCTGGAGCAAAAAAAAGACAAAAAAGTGAAGAAACACAGAAACATGGCACAGCAGATTTCTGCCAGGGAGACCTACCAGCTGCCAAACACATGGTGATCTTGGTGAACTGAGACAACTGTCTGCCCACTTGGTACACTTGCACCGCTAGCTCTCTAGTGGGCACCAGCACCAGAACGCGTGTCACTGAGCGTTCCACCCACCGGCCGATACAGCAATCTCTCTCCAAAATAGGAAGCATGAAAAGCCACGGTCTTCCCTGCACAAGTAAGTATAATACATCATGCCTGATTTTATCAAGAATACAATGCATGGAAATATTTGTTTGAAGAGGTTCTAGAGAACAGAGTGGTGTGCTAAGTCTATTCTGTGTTAAAAAACTGAAATGTAAAATCTGACACAAGGCAACTAATCTGATTTCCATAGGGTTTTCCTTCAGATAACAATGGCTCTTTAATAAGCGAAAAGAATGTTTGATTCCCTATGTGTGTGGTTGGTTGGTTTGTTTACATTTACTTCTGTGAAAAAAAATGGTTTGACCTTCATTACCTTACAGGATTACGAAGTAAAGGAAAATTTATCACTGTGATAGTGAATATCTCTTAACTGATATCAGACTGTATAGAATTGAATTAACTGATATCATACTGTACAAGATATGATGACAAAAAATTTGAGAATAACAAGTCATACAAAAACATGAAAGAATTTTACATGGGTAAATACAGACTGCAAAATCTTTGCACAGAATTGTTCAGACCACACTCTTTATCATCAGTCACACATGAATGCATACATTTCACTTCACTATGATGGCATCAGACATATCATTTCTTTTTTAAAGGAGATCTCACAAGAATTATACAAAAGCATTCATACATATAAACTGCCATGTCTCCAGAATATACTCACTAACCACTTTCTCATGCTGATACAACAGAATGACACACTCACATTTCACAAACTTTCATCTGGACTACATCATTTTTCTCTTTCAAAAAGAGATTAAAAAAAAATTCTCTTGTGACATCTGAAGAAGATAAATTCGTCAAAAAATCCTATTTGTGATCTCTGATAAAGACATTTTTGTCAAAATTCACTTGCCTGTACCAAATAAGCAGATGTCACATCTTGCTTTTTGGTATGTGCATGTTTACATAACTTTGCTTAAACTTCTCTTGTCTTATCCTCTATACCACATTTCCTCGGTTCAACTATTCAGCATTTTCACAGCCAGTTAAGTACAACTGAAATATTTCTTATCCTCTGTTCCTTCAGCTTCCAGTTCCACCCCCTCACCACCCCACCTTTTCAACACACAAGGACTTTTCAGCCTAACTGAAGAACAGTCCCAGAAAAAGTGTAAACACTGAATATTCAGTGATAATTCTTACACACAAATGTGTGTCTCTGATGCATAGAAATCCTGTCCAACGCACTGGAATTCAGTCCAGTGCATCACTAAAACCTTCCAAAATGTACCCGATGCAATGATTTTCTCCTGTACACATTGCAACTCTGAGCAGCGAGTCATGTAAAAGCACTTTCGTCCGATCCACCTCCATCGAAATCGATGAAAAAAACATACCTTTCCTTGACATTTTAGAATGTTCTGAATCGATAAACAACTTCCATTTCAGAACTTTTCTCTGCTGAAAACCAACAAGGGTCATCAAATTAGGCAACCCATGTCTATGACTGGACCACAAGATCATGTGATTCAACCATGCACAAACAGCATGGACAACCGTATTTAATTTGGCCTTTCAGAGACAAAACTATGGTTCATCCATGGCTTGCGGGTGATCATCCAGCGAATGGAACAAACATCAAGCGATCTGTGCAACACAACAGTTTGGATAATGAAAATGGCTCCATTATGGACACAAGATGTGTGTAGCACACTGAGCAAGAGTAGCCAACCTATAAAGTTTTGTGAAACGTTCCACAAATATTAACCACTCGCTTCTTGTTTGTCACCACGCTCCCAATGATGATTACAAGGCAACTGGAATGTGGTCAAATAATGAAATGTTTCAAAACTGACGGAACTGGTTCATGCTGTGTCAATTTTGTGATGATAATCCCAGAGGACATCCCATATATCAAATTTCACTGCTAAAATTCTGATGGTGTACACTTTATCAACATTGGAACATGAATCTAGATAAATAACGTTTAGCATAATCTCAAATGTTTTTATCAACTTCACTGATAGCACCTCTTATCCATTTAACCATTATAAAGCGTGACCCCCTACATGTTTTTGTGACCCCCTGAAAATTTTTGAAAACAAGTTTTTTCGCACCGAGTGTGACCCTTCACTGACTATTGTCTTACTTTTGTTTACAACATGAAATCTTCAAGGGTGGTCACCCAATGTATCTAGCTGGTCATGAATATATAGTTCGCTCCCAGGACTCCCTCTTCATGTTCTTTTCTTCTTGTTTGTTTATTTTTGTGGATCCTGACAATACAGTGATGTTCCAAGCCAATCAGGATTTAGGCATCTGTTTGGACATGCAAGTATGTGAAACAATGCAAGGACCACTTTTCAATGCACCAGTACTTTCAACCCAGTCCAAGGATCTCCAACCCCCTGGGCATTCTCCAGTCACACTTTGACGACACTAAAATGAATATGGAAATCTTATGAGATACATGAATAATGATTAAAAAGGGATATGCATCGACTCAATTTGCCACACTTCAGATTGATGAACTGTCCCTTGGTGCTCATCAGAGAGGGTGTGGAAAATGGAGACACAACAAAAGGTAAAAAAAAAAAAAAAAAGGGGGGGGGGGGGGGGGGGGGGGGGGGGGTGGAGGGGTGGAGGGTGTGTGAGGCAATTCATCTCCTACAAAGAATACACAAAAAGACACAAACCCTTCTCAGAAAAACCCACACATATTCCAAGGGTTTTTTGTTTCGAACTTCAGTGAAAAGACACACAGCATGTATATAGTTACCTCACCTGGTCCAGTGACAGCACAAGAATAGACAATCCATCTTTGCATAATGAGACAAGGGTTATTACACCCACTCCATTTGCCACTCTTCTGAGGGACAAAAGGTCTAATCAGAAAGGGCTTGGAAAATGAAACACAACAAAAAGACAAAAAAAAAAAGGGGGAGGGGGGGTAAGGGGTAGGGGGGTCAGAAGCTCACCTTCAACACAGAATGGACAAAAACCACAAACCCTTTACAGAAAAAAAAAAGCTCAGCACTCTTGAAAGGGATTTTTTAAAAATTTAATTTCAGTGCAAAGACACAGAGAGACACACCATGTTGCCTTACCTGAGCCGGTGACAGCACAAGCACAGATATCTCGTCCTTTGAGGGCCACTGGGATGCAGGCTGCCTGGATGGGCGTTGGTCTTTCAAACTGCATTGCCGACAGTCCCTGTCATCCACAACAAACTACCACCTCTGCATTACCAAACATAGTTTCACCTCCAACCGTTCTTTTTTGACAAGAAGGAAATACACACCAATTCTTAATCCTCACCTACAGCACCTAAACAGTGCAGCTCTACAGCTTCTTTCTATGGACATGGAACAAATCCTGTTTGCATTTACCCAACACTTATACATTTAAATCTATATGGTAATAATGCTGATCAAAATAAGGTAAGGTAAGGTAATATTGCATATAGTCCAGCAAAGGAACTATCAGGGCTGACACTGTGTTGACGTCAACTCACAAGTCATTAAAAAAAAAAAATCTCATTCACACAACCTTTTAGAATACATTCTAAAAACACACTGGAAATTTTGTTAAAAATCTTTCTTCCGTAAAATCTTAGATCAGATGAAAAATGTTGACCTCTTTCGGATATTCAGACACATCAAGTGGGACATCTCCAAACAAGGTTTTCATGAAGTCTGTAAAATGTTTATGTCTCACATCATGCAAGTCCTCACACTTTAAAAGAATATGCTTCACTATGACTGTGTGAGTGGTACATGACATGGAATGCACCACGGAGCTTCTCTACTTTTTAAAAGATAAGAATGGGTGTAAAAGGAGTGGCCTATACGCAAATGGCACAAGACTGTTTCTTATTTACAGCCGCCTCACTGATCAGAATAAAATGTGGTCCAAGAAAAAAACAAGACAATACTCACTTTCCTAAGAGGTCTGGCAATGTCCAAGTCACCAAATGTCAGTCTTTCATCGTAGGTGTCCACTGAATCAGCAAACTCTTGTTTCTCTGGTTCCTGCACCATGACATCAAAACAAACAATACAAAATCTGTCTCCCCAAGCACTACAGAAACCAAGAACTCTCTTCGTACCTCAGCTCAAACTCAAAGGTTAACCACTGTCAAAATTATTTGTGCTGTGACCATTGTTAACCCCACCCTTAATGTAGTCACATTCCGTCTTTTGAGGATGATGTCTACACATGACACCAGAGTACATACATGTGTTTAAATTTCTTGTCATTCATCCTGTCACCACATAGTGGCCTACTCTTCCCTGAAAGATGGAATGTGGTTTAACAGGTATGCAAGAACCTCTTCGCAAGGACTAAAAGGTGACTGGAGTTTGCCCATATGTTAATTCCGAAGAAAATCTCTCTATCAACCTGGCTATCTCGTGGAAACTAAATCCCTAATTTTGGAACAAGAGTTTGATTCCTTACCAAACTTTGCCAACCAGACCTGCATAAACCATAACAAGACAATGTCCTAAACAGAAGAAAGCAGGTCTGTCTGCTTCCAGTCACATTGGGAGTATACATCTGTTTGCTTGTAGATGCTAGATGCAGACAGCTGATCTCTGGCATAAAGCTTGGTTTTCAAAAAAAACTCTTTTACAGTTTCAAATATATTGTTATTGATCCTGACTGTCACATTTTCTTCCACAGCATCATCAGCATTGTTCAGAGAATATCAAATAAAGCAATTACAGAGAACTACCTGAAAATGAATTCTCTGCATTCAGATATGTGAACGATGAAAATACCTAAATGCAGCTCTTAGCTAAGCACAGTATCAAGAGCTCTGTTTGTTGCAGACACTGAGGGAGTCCACTTCAAATAAAAACAACAAGTGTAAATGATGTAATTAAATCTGAAACATGAACCATTCTCTTTTATACGCTACACCCTCTCTCTCTGTCTCTCTCACTCGCACACACACACACACACACACACACACACACACACACACACACACACACACACACACACACACACACACACACACACACACACACACACACACACACACACGCACACACACACATACACACACTCACACATACATACATAAGAGGACTTTAACTTTAGACATGAATTACAATCTTAGCTGTATAATCAGTCTGTACTTTCACCAAGAGGACTAATTCCACTTACCTCTTCCAACAGTTGACCTTTCTTGCCTTTTTTTTTCTTCTGCTTCTTTTCTTTAATTTTAATTTTCACCACATCTGGAAAAAAAAAAGCAGAAAAACCATTGAATGCATGTGTCTTTTACCGCAAAACTTTGCCTACACAAGAGTTTCAGGCCAGCATGAAAATTTTCCCTGTCAGAAATCTACTGTCAAGGAACGGTAAGACAATCATGACTCTGTATGATCTACTGTCAAGGGACAATAAGATAATCATAACTCCCTTCGATCTACTTGTCAAGGGACAATAAGATAATCATGACTCCCTATGATCTACTGTCAAGGGACAATAAGATAATTATAACTCCCTTTGATCAACAGTCAAGGGACAATAAGATAATCATGATTCCCTATGATCTTCTGTCAAGGGACAATAAGATAATCATGGCACCCTCTGACCTACTGTCAAGGCACAATAAGATAATCATGACTCCCTATGATCTACTGTCAAGGGACAATAAGATAATCATGACTCCCTATGGTCTACTGTCAAGGGACAATAAGATAGTCATGACTCCCCTATGATCTACTGTCAAGGGACAATAAGATAATCATGACTCCCTATGATCTATTGTCAAGGGACAATAAGATAATCATGACTCCCTATGATCTACTGTCAAGGGACAATAAGATAATCATGACTCCCTGTTATCTATTGTCATGGGGCAATAAGATAATCATGACTTCCCTATGATGATCTACTGTCAAGGGACAATAAGATAATCATGACTCCCTATGATCTTGGGTCATGGAATGACAAAACAATCACAGATCCGGCATAGACCAAGACAAACCCATTCCTTAAAAACAGGCATTTAAAGGAGGAAGGAGGTGTTTACTGGGAAGCTGACTGTATGTTCAGTTATCCTGCGCACAGAGCCAACACCATGGGGCTTGGTACTGTGTTCTGTCCAGTCTACTCCATGGTCTGCCCCCAAAATGAATCCAGAAAAGCTGGACTGATTTTCAACCACCATCATGATTATCCTTTCTGATTCTTAAGCTGCTTGTTTTCCCTTTCTTTTATTTTTTTCTTTACTCATGTTTCTATGTTGATCCGTTTTCTTTTCTCTTTCAGCTGTTTTTTTTAAATTCTATATATCTGTTTTTCACATCACTTATCACTTATACTAACCTCTGAACAGTTATTCAACACATATAACCATAATTATGTATACTTGCAGCGTGTAAATACATGCATATGTATGCATATATCCTACATACTTAGGCATACAACACACACACACACACATGTACATGAGCACTCATACATGCACACACTCTGGCATACACATGCATACCCTTTTGATTTCATTTCAACTTGTAAAGTTATGGATAGACATCTTTCAGAGTCATCAAAACACACAAACTAACTGTGCCTCATTCTCCTCTTCCTCATCCCTTCACCATACAAAAGCTTTTCTAAAATATGCCAAATTCTCTCACACACACACACACACACACACACACACACACACACACACACACACACACACACACACACACACACACACACACACACACACACACACACACAAATCCCAACACTTTGGTAGCCTATCACTATGGTAACCTGCAGCCATTGTGTCTTCTTCAGAACTGTCACTTTCCTCCAGGTCCTTTTCTATGCCAACATCCACCTTCTGAAACATTCAGTGAAATCACTCCATAAAACTTCAATTCAACATGTGAGCCACCCAGGACACACAAGACCTACTAGATCCATCTTCTGAACCATAGAACAAACCATAGAAAAGACACCTCAAATCTGGGAATCAACAAACATCAAAACACTCTCCAAAACGTACCAGCCAATGTGTCAGATCTGTAAAATACTTAAAATGTAAGGTTTTTTTAAGGTATCAAAGAGTTAATGTTCTACAACTCTTTTTCTCCAAAGATTTTCTTTACTTTTGTTATAAACACAAAAAACGCATAATGTTCATACACATGTGCCCATACACACACAAAAAATATGCTGCGAAACGAACCTACACATCAAGAACTTACAATAGCAAGTTTTATAGTGTGCACTGTCCCACTGGTTTGCTAAACAAGCAGACTTCTGCAAGCACAAACATTTTATGCTACTAAGGCATTGGATAAAACACATACGCTACCAAACTACAACACGGCTTAATATAAGTCTTTTGACTATTTTTGTTGTTGTTGTTCTTTTAACTTAAAAATAAGTCATAAATCTCTTTCAAACATACCCCTCGTTTCTTCTGCTTTCTCATCTGTTGTATTTTTTCATCCAAAGTACTGGGAGCCTTCTGGATGAGAAAAGGTACTGACGATGGCGTGTTGTCTTCATACTGAAATAAAACCAGACTAAATCTAAATGTAACAAACAACACATTCCCAGTAGCCAATCCAAAATCTACTTGAACATATTAAAAGCCAAAGGAAGTACAATGAAAAGACAAGTGGCCAATGTGGAGCACGCCATGAGGGTTAGTGGTATCAGTAACACATGAGGAAGGAGGGCAAGGTTCTCTCTCCCCTTACCACTAGACCTAGACCTGAGCACCAGTCTTTCAAAACAGACAATAAAACTGTAGACCTTTGAATGGGCAGATGATAAAGAGTTACACAGCACATGCTAGCAGCAGAGACCAAAGGTTTGTTGTCTTTTTTTTGACCCCCCCCCCCCCCCCCCCCCCCCCCCCCCCCCCCCCACCCCCCCCCCACCCCCCCCACCCCCCCCCACCCCCCACCCCCCCCCCCCCCCCCCACCCCCCCCCCACCACCCCCCACCCCCACCCCCCCCCCCACCCCCAACCCCCCCCCCACCCCACCCCCCCCCCCCCCCCCCCCCCCCCCCCCCCCCCCCCCACCCCCCCCCCCCCCCCCCCCCCCCCCCCCCCCCCCCCCCCCCCCCCCCCCCCCCCCCCCCCCCCCCCCCCCCCCCCCCCCCAGCATAATCATATTTCATTATCAACATTTGACCAGAGACATAACTTCAAAGGCATTTGTAAGCTACAGTCAGATAGCACAGTGTTTTTTATTGTCAGAACAATATCAAGTTCTAGGACAAAGAAAACTGTACAGAAATTTATACATCCCTCCAGGCTTTGTCGAGCTCTAGGGATATGGTTCAAGTCTTGACTGATCTATTTCCACATCTGTGCAAAATCTACCCTACAACACAAATCATATTAAATGTGTACAGGATTCTTACAGAGTCCCAAGAGCAAAATTCAAGGAGTTTTCAAGGAGTTTTTAATTCAGGGCTACAATACATGTGTGTAAATGTTGACGAAGTTACAAATTATCTCCCTTGGTTAAGTAGCAGACGACAATCCAGGATCGCAACGATGTTGTAAAAATTTGTTTTTTGAATCATTTTTCATCAACCTGAACACAGAAAAATCAAACTGCCATTTCATTTTGCCACATCAAAAATTTTTGGAGCTGATTCAAGGAGGTTTGATCCACAGAACCACATTTTACTGATTTTCAAGGGTTTTCAAGGCCTTGAAAGTCACTTTTTGAATTCAAGGTGTTTCAAGGAGTTTCAAGGACTGTACAAACCCTGTGCATATAGGTCTTCAGTTCTAAAACATAAAAATGTGTATCCAGTTAAAACAAATACATATCATAATTCATTGGATTTTTTTTTTTAATTTAATATCCATAGCAGTATAACACACTTTATCTGAACTCACAAGTGCAAATGTTATTCACTCTATGGAGGACAATTTTGTACTTTCTTTTGATAATGAACGCTCTGCTATCATTTTCATGACTTGTTAACTACTTCCTCATTCACATCACTTAGTAACTGACTGATCACAAAGGCAAACTGATTCATTCTACACCTCTATCATGTTGTCCATGACTGACAACAGAGTGCTGTGGAGACTGCTGACTGCCCAGACACCACAATGTCCTACTGTCATAGTGAATACAGCAGGAGAAAAGGCCATCAAGGAAAATAACATCAAAACATGACAAATCAAGAAGAATCTGATACCTGCTGTGAAAAGTGAAAGGAGCTGTTGAACACAGCTGTCACCTTACGTTTCTTCTTCTTAGGCTGCAGTTTTTCTTCCTCCTGAAAAAAGGAAAATTTTTGTTTGCATGTTTGTTGTTGAAAAAGACTACGTTCACACCAGTCACAATCCAGCCTTCGTAGCGTTCATCATAAAGATGTCTATTGTCTTGTTTCACTGCTTTCTCAGTTTCTGTGACTCTCCGTCTCTAACTCTAAGGATCTTTTTGATGGAAACCTTGCTAGTGGGGTGGCAGGATATTGTTTTGTGCCTGATGGTTCATCATACTATTGACAGTGTCATTCAAATAAATTGCATCAATTGTAAGGAATGCATGTGAGCGAGACAGGCCTATAGTTTCCAGGACTGTAGCAGTTCCTCTTCTTCTTGATTACTGACAGACCAGAACATCTCTCCAGTCCGACAGAACTCTACCAGTGTCAACAGATGACTGGCAAAGGTGATGATGATGGGCTAACTTCAGATCTTTTCTTCAGTGTCCTGGGCCAAACAAATGCAGTTGCTAGGTCACTTTGTTGAGGTGGGGTGCATGTGGATTTCAAATTCAAATACTGAAATAGTCTTTTTTCAGACTTCAACATGTGCTATGGGCACAAATCATTTCCTAATGAAAATTTCTGAAATTGTAATGCTTTAATCTTAATCTGTAATAGCTGTAAACTACATCATTTTCACTTGTCCTGCACAAAAGATGATACAATTAAAATAATCCAGCTGTATGGGCAAGATCTAGGTGAAACACATCTCGCACACCTGAGACATGCATCTCTGAACACTTGGCTGACATCCGCAACCACCAACCCAAACCCCTGGCTATACATTTCAACCATCCCCAACACAACATCAACCATGTGAATGTCTTGGCACTCTGGCTATCACAGAGTGACAGCTTTGAACGCACAGCACAAGAGTCCCATCTCATTGCCAAACTTGGTATGCTACAGTCCCGAGGCAGGCATCAACATCCAGCAGTAACACAAGTATACATACCCACCACTTCAACACCAGTCAGCAATTTTTCTTCCACAACACACACACATACATACACACACACCACCACCATACCCCCACTACCCACTTCATACAGAAGTCACAGCCACCCTCCATTTATCATGTGTATCTTATTTTTATTTTCATCTTTATTTTATCTTTTTAACATTTATTTATTTATCTATTTATTTCATTTTAATTAATTTATTTCATTTCATTTATTTCATTTTATCTTTTTTTTTTTTTTTTTTTTTTCCCTTACATCTGATTTTACACTACCTCCTCCACATGAATCTCCTTTCCCCCTCCCATCTTTCCCAAGCATAATAGTAAGCCAGACCACTTAATTAAACACAGTCAAAAATATCTTCCACTATACACACACACACACACACACACACACACACACACACACACACACACACAATGCATACACACAACACCACCATAACCCCCACTACCCACTTCATACAGAAGTTACAACCACCTTTCACCTTTCGCTTTCCACCACACTCTTCTTATGTCCTATACCAATCCACTGCCCACCCACAGATCTACCCCCTCATTCCCCCTCCCCCACCCCATTTTTTTCCTTACACCTGATTTTTACGCTACCACCTCCACTTGAATCTCCCTTCCCCCCTCCCATCTTCCCCTAGCATAAGGGTAGGCCAGGTACTTGACCCTCCAACCTCCACCCCCCCTTAAACACCCCCGCTCCTTCCCTTCACCCCCATATCATCAACATCCTAAAACAACTACATACACCTATCCACCACCGCAACACCAACCCACTATATGATTATATCCTTCACCAAATCACACTCACACCCACACCACCTTACCCCCAACTATTTACCTCACATTAAGTTTTAAATCTCTTCGCAACCAACATGATCATATTATGCCAGCACATTATTTCACTTGCTAAAATGAACACCATTCCACAGTATTGTTTACTTTTTCAACAACACTATTTACATGATCCACCCACCCATCCCATGCATGTATACGTTATGTGTGATTGGAGAGATACAAGCTTCCCCCCCCCCCTCTCTCTCTCTCCCTCCCCCATTGCCCTCTCCCCTCCCCCTTACCCCCCCCACCCCAACCCCCCAACGATACCTTATCACCCATTGATCATTTCCATTCTCTTCCAATCATTATATTAGCATTATCCACACCCCCACATGCAACTATCCTCACACAACTACTATCATCACCATCACCACCCATTAAAGTCATTTATTTATTTATTCATTTATTTTCTATTCTTTATTTTTTCCTTTTTTATTATTACTTATTTTTTTCTTATTATTTTTTTTCTGTTTATTTTTTTTCTTTTCTTTTTTTTTTTTTTTATCTTTTTTCTGCCCAACTAAGCACTATCATCAGTCCACCATAATCACTGCCTTCACTAATACATCATACTATTCTACAAAACAAGCTACAAACCCCATTGTTTCACACACACACACACACACACACACACACACACACACACACCCTCACTATTTCCTCTCCCATGATCCCCTCCTGGGTGGCCTCGTTTCCATCTGGCGGCCATTTGGTCATGTGCCAAACATGAGAAGTGGTTTCTTGTTCTTTGTTTTCACTGTCCCAAATGTTATTTGTTGTTGCCTGAAGAAGACCCAAGAGGTCGAAATGCAGTGTCTTGTCCTGTACCTTATTTGTCTGTATCTTGGCGGTAACCAACCCCTCTCTTTTTTAAATTTTGCAAAATTATCTTGTTGGCTCCATACACACACTTATTCTAAGGTAGTTTCTAGCCCATGTCCATCTAGTCAGTTGTTACTGTATCTTTTCTTCACCATTTAACACAATCGAGTCTTGTCAGAAGCGGGTTTCCGATACTGTTCACATCACTTGAAGGCGTGTCGGGCGCAGACTTCCAACAGAGTTTAACGATTTTTAAATCATACCGCCCTTTTATTAAAGGGCAATAAATCTCATTTCAGGGGCAGCTTTGGGCCTTTTCTTGCCATTGCTTCCCTTAGAGACCATTCTTCATGTATTCTGTAGTAGTTTTATAATGATTTGAAATGTCCTACTCTCAAAATTTAGAAAGAGTGGGGGTTAGTTGCCGCCAAGGACATTGACAAACAAAGTACAGGACAAGACACGATGCATTTCGACCTCTTGGGTCTTCTTCAAGCAAAAAAAATAGATCACATTTAACATTTAGGGCAGTACAAACAAAGAACGAAGAGAGACTTATCTGATGTCCATGTGGTGTACTGTGAAGAATGGGTCAACCATTTTTTTTCTAATTTTTTTTTGGCTTGAAGAAGACCCAAGAGGTAAAAATGCATCGTGTCTTGTCCTGTACTTTGTCTGTCAATGTCCTTGGCGGCAACTAACCCCCACTCTTTCTCTAATTTTGCTTCGTTCTCCGCCATCAGTCACTCCATTTTGAAACAGTCCTACTCTCAGTTCCAGCGATCACACGATTTTGAACAAGATCAAATGATTCTGTGCGGATAAAGCATTTTGTGGTCAAAATTCTTGTGTTTTATGCAGTTGTCATAAATATACAATTACCTGTTGGTAAGAAGTGTAACTGAACTCTTGTGAGGTAGGATAGAGAGCATGAAGAAGTGGATTACAGTGTGCACAAAAAGTTTTTGTTTTTCTGCAAATGTGTATCATTTTGGATTACTTACATCATGTGAACCGTGTGGATTCCTCACTCAAGGCAAGCATTTATATATATATATATATTGTTTCACACACACACACACACACACACACACACACACACACCCTCACTATTCCTCTCCATGATCCCCCCCTGGGTGGCCTCGTTTCCATCTGGCGGCCATTCTGGTCATGTGCCAAAATATATATATTCTATCCAATGGAATATGTTTTATGCTCATATACTGATATAGTCATAAGGTAAAAAACTGATTTTTTATTTTTTGAAAATTGCTAAAAATTGTGCGATCTGAGGGACAAACCGGTCCATTTTGGCTGCGACTTGATTGAGCTAAATTTTCACCACACTTGATAATCATATCTCTACTAAAGTCTTGTTTGGAAATAGCAAGCAAAAGCTGGGAGATGGAGGAAGGGCTAAATGGCAGGAAGTGGGCCCAAGATAAGATTCGGGTGTGTAAATCAGCGAATTTTTTTTTTTTTTTTTTTTTTTTTTTAAAGAAAAAAGAAAAAGAAAAAAGGGGGTCGAGTGGAAGGGCTGGGAAGAGGGCAAGGGTGGGTGGGTGAGCGAGAAGTGGAGTGGCGTGGGGAGGTTTCTAAAGTTCTAACGAGTTAATTAAGAGTTCTACAGTCCTATCCGAAATCCCAGCCCACGTGGGTACTGTATACTAGAACAACCACTTCTCCACAGAATTTCTCCAAATTGAAAAAAAAAAAAATCCCGATATCAAAGTCAAAAATATATTCGCATGAACATTTGAACAAACAAACCTCTGAATCCGATCCACATCTAAATCAGGAACGTCGTCGCCTTCTTCAATCGTACCGATCGCATACAAATCCATGTGGGCAGCCATTTTGCTTTCCTCCCTTTGAATTGACTATATACCGGAAACGAGTCAAACACACTGGAATCAACCGAAAATATGGCGTTGAGCTTACGAGAGCGCAAGAGGGAAGAAACTCTAGAGAGACTGACAACAAAAGATCTTTTGAGAAGAAACACCTGCCCTCTTCCACCCTTAGACATGAAATCCTTACTCTCTAAGGGGGCCGGGCCGCATCCAAGTCATGACACCACCACCCCCACTCCCCTTAATACACTTTTTTTTTTTTTTTAATCTAGAATCAAACTTGCAACCCCAGGATGGTACGCATTTTATGGAGTACCACTTCAGATGGATTTCTTACCCACATCGCCATAGGACACCTGTTTAAGTTGGAAAATCTTAGCACATTAAAGTTCACTTTTGGTCTTCCTCGACCTGATACAGTATTCATATATGGACGAACAGCGAGTCAGCATTTCCATCTGTGTGTAGAACACTAAACCCGGAAAAGGAGAAGAATGCGAACGCGCACGTGTCACGCGCGCGCGCGCGCGCGCGCGCGCGTGTGTGTGTGTGTGTGTGTGTGTGTATGTGTGTGTGTGTGTGTAAAAGGTGGGGGAGGGAGAAGGGGAGGAAAGGAGAGGTGCTACGATTTACAATTAGATGCTAGTGCATTAGTTCCCCGTTCTCCGTGGCGACGGCCTTCACAATACTTCCCAGATTTCCCGTTCAAAGTTATTTATTTTTGGCCAGTGTGTGTATGTGTGTGTGTGTGTGTGTGTGTGTGTGTGTGTGTAAAATCAATTTAGCGCGATTGAAGGTGACGGTGGGGGAAGAGCGTGCGTGTGTGTGTGTGTGTGTGTGTGTGTGTGTGTGTGTGTGTGTGTGTGTGTGTGTGTGGGGGGGGGGGGGGGGGGGGTTATTTCGCAGACGCAACACACAAGACTGGAGGATGAGGGAGCGGGACGTACATAGGTGGGACCCAGGCGAAGCTGGGTACAAAGGCTTGAGAATTCATTTTTATCTTTAAACCTAAAGGGTTTTTTCTTCTTCTTCTTTCTTCAGTGGGATGGAAGAGGACCCATGTTTTACTCTTTCCCTCACCATGTCAGGGAAGGCGGCACAGCTAGGGGGGGGGGGGGGGGGGGGGGGGGGGGGGGGCTGGGGATAATTAGTGTTAATGACAGTTCACATAAACCTTGCCACCGTGTCCATTTAGATAGCAACAGTAACTATTCAGTTTGGGTTATATAGCCGACATCAATTTAGCAGGCGAGCCCGAGAGCAAAGACGGTGTGCATGTGCATGCGCGCGTGCGTGCGTGTGTAAACATGTTGCAGGTTTTGAACAACGTAGGTGTGCAGTTTCGCGCAGTGTGTGCGTGTGTGAGACAGAGGGGAGGGAGGGTGGGAAAATGTGTGTGTGTGTGGGTATGTGTGTGTGTGAACGGGGGGGGGGGGGGGGGGGGGGGGGGGGGGTGTGCAAAGAGAGAGCAGGACTTTGGATTTTTTTTTGCTTAACAGTTTTGATCTTTTGCAAGTGAATGAACTTGCAAGACTCATCGGCTGCTAGTTGAGAATTCAGGCATATCTGCACTTGAACACACGGAGGAGCTCTGAGGGACAGCAATCGTTCCATGATCTGCCACATTTCTTTTCTGATCACAACAACAACAACAACAAACAACAGTGTAGAACGCTTTGGTTAGGTCGACGACGGTTAATACAGTCCTTTTGCTCCTGGCATTTTCTTTCTGTGTGTGTGTGTGTGTGTGTGTGCTTTTTTTTTTTTTTCAAGTGGGGGGGTAAAGTGTTTATGATCCCAAAGAGAAAGATTTTGGTTTTATACTGAACTGGAAAAAAAAAATACTGGTTTGGGTTTTGTGGTAACAAATGGATTCAAGCACGTAGTAAGCATTGTTGTATCTTTTTACTTTAGCTAGTTGATTAAAATAAAGCTTTTTTATGTTCCCATTGAATCAAGATAATTTCCCTTTTTTTGCGGTGGGTGGCTGGAGGGCAAAAAATTTGACTTCTCTCCATCCCACCCCACGTCAGATGACTTTTTTTTTTTTAAAAGAACTGGATTATATCGGGTGAAAGTGACTGAACAAAGTTTAAATAGTACAAGATTTAGTTTTCGTGGAGTCTGCTCTGCCAGTGGCAAATGGTATCATCTCCAACTCTAGACCGATTTAAAAGTTTGCAGTTTCGTTTGCCCCCCCAGATTTGGGAGATAGAAAATCAGTATAAGTGTCGTTTTTTTTTTTTTTTTTTTTTTTTTTTGTGCTCATTCTTCGCAGTTTGAAGACGCATCTCTTACCTTCAATGGCAACATGACCAGGAAGAGACATGCAAAAAACTATGCCAGCATGACAGGGAATCAGAGCAAGGACTAACGTCACCACAGAGGTGTACAGGAACTTTTGGTTTAGGCCAACAGTCACCTTCAAAGCAGAAAAGGAATCACGATGAAAAAGTTATGTTTTGATCTAGAGACCACTCAAACATAGAATTTTATTACGGACATCTGAAAATTTGATCAATTTGTGGTTTTGGCCAACAGTCACCTTCAAAGCAGAAAAGGAATCACAACATGAGAGTTTGTTTGATCTAGCGACCACCCGAATTTTAGATGTTACTGGGGACATCTGAAAATTTGATAAAGGTCTGTGGTTCATCAAGCAGATTGTTGGTGTCAGAGGACAACCATGCAGGCAGTGTTTTATAACCAATGCCACATGTGTGATGAACAGGTCTGGGGTGGCACCACCTTAAGTCAGTAGTTTGGGTTTGGTTTTCTTCCTTGATCTGCATCAGCTGCTCATGTCTAGATTCAGTTCATGTTGTTAGTATTCCAGCCGAGCGCTCCAACTTTATCAGGGTTGTTCATATTTGCACAATGCTTCCTCTCCTGCACCTACAACGTATGCTGTGACAGACATATCCTTCATTAATAAAAGGTGCAAAAGTTGTATCTGTATAGACCACACTGCCAGAATCACATACACACCCTTCCACCACAGCACACATATGCTACACCCAGCCCCCCCCCCCCCCCCCCCACACACACACATAGCAAAGTGCCATGGAGACTTAGTTGTATAACTTGGGGGACAAGTGAATTTCTGAGCACTGTCACCATGGAAGGCCCCGTCATGAAGACAGTTCCTGTATAGTACATTACTTGAATGTATTTCCCTTCATAAGATCAGCGATTTGTTTCTGAACTGTGCCTGGAGGAATCAGGAACCTATTATCACACACAGAACCCAAACAACAGCTCTCAATAGTAAAAATGATTTTTGACTGCTATCTTCCTTTTCATTAATAAAAACTATATTTGAGGATGTTCTGATGATTTACAATGAAAAAAAAAAAAAAAGAACAGAAATCGTCAATGTTTCGGTACAACCTTTTTCAGGACTGATGACATGAAAGAAAAAATAAATGGTATAAATAAAGACATTTAAAAACATATATATAAACGGACGAATACATGCTTAAAGTGTATGTGTGTTTGTGCGTGTGCGCACATGCCTGTGTGTGTGTGTGCATGTGTGTGTGTGCAATGGAAGAAGGAAAAAGAGAGGCAGAGGGAAAAGGCAAACAGAAATAAGAGACAGAAAAAGAAAGGGAGCAAGTGGTAGAGGTGTCTATGCTTGGAGGGCGAGTATGAATGGAAAAAACTGCGGGAGGGAGAGAGAGGGGTGTGTGTGTGTGTGGACGGGGGGTGGGGGTGGGGTGGAAACTATCAAAAATAGGTACATATGTCCACATGCGCATGAGTCTATGTGTTTGCTTGCCTGGACGGTGGAGATGGCGTTTGGGTTGTATATGTGTTATACTCTATATGTTATAAATATAGGTATGTACATGGGATGTGAATAGGCAGAGATGTTGGGGGGAGGTAAGAGATGGAAATAAGCTGGAATGATTGAAACTAGAAAAGTCAGTTGTGTGAATGAGACCATCGGCTAATTTTGGTATCCTGGCAAGAGATGATCCTCGACTCCCTGAATCTTCTTTCTGGAGCTGAAAGCGGTTTGCCTAACAGCAGTAATAGAGATATGGGTTTGGCTGTGGGAATCAACATTGAAATGAATCCCCACTGGCGCTGGATGGGACAACTGGAGGGCTCTGAGGTACTCCACAAAGCGTTTGTTGAGGGAGCGATATGCCTTCCCAACAAACAACTTTGAACAGAGGTTGCACCTCAGTACGTATATACCAAGTTGGTGGACTGGCAGGTGAAATGGAATTGGACATTTGATTTTTCTTTTGGGCCAGTGATGCTGTGGATGTTGGCAATGAAGAAGTAGGTTTTACATCCCGATTGATTGCATGGGTAGTTTCCGGCTGAGGAGTTGTTTGCGCTGAATTTGTTTGTACCAGGTTTTCGTCTTTCTTGTAGTCGATGAGAAAGATTTGGGGAAGATATGTTTCAGCTTCAGATCAGACAGAAAGGTTTTGAAATAGCATAAGAGGATGTTTTTGACAAAAATATTATGGACGTGGCTGATGAGTGTCAATGGAATACGGTCTTGGTTGTCTGCACCTGGTTTGGACGTCAAAGCTTCTGACTGGGAGACAGAGTTTGAGAGCTTCTTGAACAATGGCATGTGGATAACAACTTGTCTCAAAAAAGGATGCCATTTCCAGTGCCTTTGCCTCAAAATCATGGTCATCACTGCGCAGGCGTCGGAGAAGTAGAAACTGGGAGATGGGAACGTTGTCCTTTGCCGCGCACATGGATGACCAAATGAAGACAGGTAAGAACAAGAATCAGTGGGTTTGTAGGAAACGTAAGTTGACAGATGTAGCGAGTCAACTGAGATGGACACCGGATATCCAAAAACTTGACAGATGTCACAGAAATCTTGTAGGTGAAGTGAACAGCAGGGTAGAAATCGGAAACAAATGTTATGAACTTGACAAGGTCAGATTTTGAATTGCATGTGGCTCCTACACAATCATCAGTGAATCGCTTGAAGAGGTCAGGTCTCTTTGGAAGGTGTGAAAGACCTTTTCTTCCACCTATCCAACAAAAAGACATGCGTATGATGGTCCCATTTTGGTGCCCATGGCCTCTCCACGAACTTGCTGGTAGTGGTTTTTCAGCAAAGCAGAATGAGTTTAACGTTAGTACATGTTCTGCAAGACGGACTATAGTGGTGATATCAATGTTAAGATGATTTTTTTTTGAGGATCGACTGACTGCAGCAAGACCTTCATTGTGGGGTATATTAGTATATAAAGTTGCCACATCCATAGTGAACAGAAAACGATGAGAACGGTCAGGAAAGATGGACTGGTTGAAGATGCTAAAGAGCATGGCTGGTGTCTTTAATGTAGGTAGGAAACGCTGCAACCACGGGCTGAAAGACAAAGTCCAGGAACTCAGAGAAGAGACTTGTGGGAAGAAGAACAGGCTGAATTGGTCAGTCAACCAGGATTGGGATGGAGATAGAAACGAGGTTCACTTGTAACAGCAGATGAAGCCTCACAGGGTAGATGTCCAGAAAGACGGCATTTTTTATGGTTTTGCGATCAAAGGTATTGTTTTTGTGTTGTTGACGAGGATGAAAATCTTTTCATAAAAAGTACCATCTGATAAATGGCATTCAGCTTCATTATTAAGAAGTCTTTATGCCACACCACAACTGCCCCGCTTTTGCCTGCAGGTTCTTCATTGTTAATGCTCAACTGACGGCTCCTTGTGGGCCACTTACGCTGAGGCTACAACAGGATGATTCTTGGCGTGGCTATGTATCATGTAACAAGTAACAACAACAATAAATTGGTAATGATGTGCCCAACAATTAAAACAATAAACAGTTGGCCACAAATTATTGAGCCAGAATCACACACATGTCCAACAAATCACAGAATAAAGCACAAAACAGTTAACACATCAATCACTTTATTTTGTTCTTCACGTTGGTTTCCTGTATGAAAAAACAATGAAACATGAGAAGCAGAGAAACTGGAGAGGTATTGCTGTAACATTTCTGTCAATTCAATGATGTTACACGTTGCAAACAGACCACAACCACTCCAAGTGTGTGTATGACTGCTTGAACAATTAAACACAACTCCATACCAACAGAAACCACCCACAGAACATTACTGGGATAAACAGTCAATCTTCTATTTCACCTAACTACGCACTAGCTAACACAGCTATCATGCTATCCATGGTGAGGGAAGATTGGAAACAAAAACATGATTTCACTATTTGCTCCCAGGTTCATGTAATGTCTGTAATTCATCACCAAGGTGAGATCTACATGAAGTCCACAGGCAGCAAAATGTTGGGTCATCATCATAAGGCAACCACCACTGCTGAATAATCCCAGTGTTCAGTGGCACCTGCTCTGATCCAAAATATGCAGGAAACAGTTTCCCATGCCTTGATGACAATAACTGTTTAGATCCGAGTGAAAAGGAACACAAATGATCAGATCTGTGTGTAGCTGCAGTCTCACTCAGCTCTCCACATTAAAAAAAAAATACAAAAAAAAAAGAAGAAAGAATGAAAGAAAAAGAAAAGCCAGTCCACATTCATCCTGAAGTTCAAGGTCCCCAGAGATATGCCAAACCAACCTGGTATGCAACAATCCGGAGGGTTTTCATTGCACACAATATAGCAAAAATAAACAAACCTGTCTGATAACAGTTCATCAAAACAAATGAATGCCACATCTTAAAGAATAACGAGGGCTGGAAACAGAGTTACTTTAAATACCATGTGTGTGTACATTTGCCATTTGTTTCAGTGTCTTTCCTTATTGTGAAGACTTGGAGAGTCCTCTACCAATGATAACATTCAAATCCAACTCACATGACTATATTGTATTTGGAGTGGCTATTAATTTAAGGGCAAATGTCAGCTGCATTATAGATAGCGTTCTCCTTTTTACAACTGTGATCTATGTCTTCTTCCTTCCCCCTCAATTATAAATAGGAAAGAAAGACTATGGATCCTGAATGAACTGATCCTACATCACCAACTATTATTTGCCTCCATCAGCCACACAAATAGATAGGAACTACCTTAACAAAATGATATAAAAGTATCAAACTGAACATGAAAAACAGATGAAAAAGAGAATTACAATAACTTACAAAACGAAGAGGGAAGAAAAAGAAATGGGGGTGGGAGGAGGGTGCATTACAGCCCATGATAAAGCCAGTGAAGCACTCAAAAAGAAATGAAAAAGAAACAAAAAGAAATGAAAAAGAAACAAGGTATGTGTTCTATGGACTGCATACTGCATGCAACTGCCGCACACACACACACAAAGCACACAATGAAATCTGTCAGATCATCTTTCTTTTTTTTTTCCTTTTCAAATCTGGTCACTGGATATATGAATACAGCTCCAATCACGGAGTTGAAGACTTGTGTCAGGCAAGACATGACCGATCTCTGCACACTGGCTGTCCACCAACTTGTCGGGCAAGTTGTACAAAAATATCGTAATGGCCACAGACAGAACAAGTTCGTCTCATTAATGGATAAAACTACACAAGACATCCATCAAAATCAGAAAACCATGACACAGAGGCACCTCTTGTGACAAACCACCCACAAATCCTGGAATCTTTGGGTCTTAAACAAGATATCTTAACAGGGAAAAACAGGTAGTATTAACAAAAAAAAAAATGTATGTCAGAAAAAAAAAGTCTTCAAGCGGAGTGGGTCTTCATTTGGATGGTCTCTATGTGCAGGTTCACTGGGCTATGCATGTATTGTAGAAGAAAAAAAAACATCCTGTTGAAGGTTTAAGCTTGAGTCCTGGTCAAATCCATATCATCATCCTATTTTGTATCAGTCATGTCAGACTAGGCAAAACTGTCATGTCTTTGTTTCACCTGGCTCAGATTTACAGTACAAACCCCCATCATCTCACAGTTACATTTCATGCAACATCAATGACAAATCATTTTCTTATCATGGAATATCACTGTTGTGCAAAATGCTGACCATACAACCCGCGCAATGCGTAAAACAACAAAACTACTGACTGATGCTACTGTAGTTTGAAACAGACTGGATGTCGAAAGTTAAGCAGATGTCACACTTTTGCCACCGAGAACAGAACTGAAGCAAACACTGCATATAAATAAATGATGAATGAAAACTTCAAAATGGCTAAAGTGATTGTTCTTTCTTTTCTTTCATACCACACAAAGGTCTGGCTCCTCCTACAACAACATTATGGTCATGACAATCGAACAGACTTTGTCATTTCCTGGAAACATCCAAGGCACAAAGTCCACAAAGGTAGATCCATCGTCCCTTGTCCACATACACAGTATCACAAGGTCTATGACAGGTTCACAAAACCATCATTGCATGATTAGCAGAGTCTCCATGAACTGCTTTCTTCGTTTCCTTTCACATCAAAACTGAAGTGTCTAAGAAGACACAGAGAGTGCACCGTTATGCTTGTCCTTTTGACCAGAAGAGCCAGGACAAGTTTACACACACCTTCTCACTTGTTCACATGTATGCATGAAGAACGTAAGGAAGGGACCAGGGAACAGACTCGTTTAGCTGCAAGTTGTGAATGATCTCCCCAGTTCCGCCGAGTACTGGACATAACATTTTCCCATAACTAACCACCATTTCTTCAGTCAACTATTCCCCCACATTAATTCTATAAAGGTCATGTCAATGACATTACACTGTGTTTTCTGTAGTTTCAGACACACTAGTCAACGGCTGTGCATAATGCATACAGACATTGCCCACTAAAACCGGAAATACAACCATGGATACACATCTAATACCAGCACACCACAATGCACACCAGAGCTCTCTCTACACACACAGGTAGAACATACTTGACATTTCATGATGTACGCTTCCACTCTATCACTCCTCAAAAGACAACCAACCACATCATCCAACAATCTCCTGTTAATCATTGTCATCATCATCAATTTGTCTAACTCCACACAGTAGTTCACATGGTAATATCAGACCAAAATACTTTTGCCATACTGCCTCAAGATTAAAATTAAATACAAAAACAGAACAAGAAAAAAGTGCCCTGTTGAACGAAACACGAAACTGAATTCAAACACTGTTCCTAACACGCATATATATTGCCACTTTGCCTTTCTGACAACCACCAAACAAACTCACTCTCACGCACGCATCAGACATGTTCAACTTGTGGCAGAGGCTGCAGTCAGAGAGTTCTGCTTTGTTCCCAATGCCTGGTGGCAACCCTTTACACCCCCAGTATCTGTCCTCATTAACACAGAGGTCAATTCAAACCACCAGAATGTCATCAGCACAGAAATACCTCCCTCTCACAAACAGTTCTTTCTCAGCACCCCTCGACAGCATGCTTTTTTCCCCACAGCCACTGAGCTCTCCTCCCTCCACTAGTACTGTGCATTTCGCTGCACCATCGCACACATGACAACTGTTGCCCCCCCCCACTTGCTACTGCAGACCAGGTTAGCCCGGTCCATCTCCAACAAAACAATACCAACATGCAGTACCCAGTCACTCAACGATTCAAGCCTGGACAGGCATGTCAAGGTCAAATGTGCAGGTTGGGCGCTGGCCTTAGGTCTGTGCTGTGGCAGTGTGTTGGGTAGCGGAGACATGTTTGATGCCATGACCGGTGATCCTGATACGCCCACCGTGTTGCTGGCCGCTGCCCCTGTAAACAAGTGACAACACTGTCACTTCACGGGCTGGTCATGCCATGGATTAAGGACTAGGCAGGCACCCACAAATCCTCGGTGCAATGTTTTCACAATGGAATGGGCTCAGCACAAATCATAAGCTGTCAGTTTCAAACTAAAAAGCATTTTTTTCAAGTAAAGATCACCTCTTGATTTTCAAGAAAAAGATTTATTTCATACAAGTGTACAATGCTTCAAAATACATGCATATTTTGAAGTCTGAGGCTATGCACACAAACTCATGTCCTAGATCTAATGTTGGAACTAATATAATACCTGTACATAACACAAAGTCTTTAACTCATAAAACAAAGTCTTTAACTCATGCCCTAGATCTAAAGTTGGAACTAATACAATACCTGTATATAAAAACACAGTTTTTAACTCATGTCCTTGATCTAATGTTGGAGCTAATATAATTGTGTTTAACAACTGTACATAGAAAAACATCTGTAAAGATTATCAACAAGAATAAACTATATGAAATCTATGTACTGTAACAGCCTCTTTTGCCCAATATGATTTGAAGTGAATGCAGATTATGTGAAAAGAAGTCCAGAACAGGCAAAGACAACCATATATAGATACACAGGCCTACATACCTTAACCCTCTTGTCAATCGGGCACTCGCTAGCGCCCAACCGGAAATCACACAGCCAAAACGCTAACCCTCTTCAGTATGCACTTATCTGAGCTTAGTTACACCGAACACCATCGGCAAGATAGGTAACTCCGTAATTTGAACATGGTTACTCAATTTTAAAGAGAGGAAAGGAAAGAATGAAATGAAAATAATTTTTAAAATTCCTACGAATATATATGTTGCTATATCGTAAGTTTGAAGAATGTCACATGAGCCATTTACGGGGAAAAAAAAAATCTTCTTCTTCAGAACTTTTTTTTTCCGAATCGTTGCTCATCATACCTGGAACCTCATCCCAGTCGAAATATAGGTCACTCTAAGCTTCATTACCCAGCACTTTCACTAGTCTTATGCCGTAAATTCTACAAATCACAGTATCTCCATCACTAAATCTCATTATAGAACGGGCAGAAATCAAAGTTAGCCATGGTGAAAAACAGCATTTCGACTTCAAAACTTTAAAAAATTCGTAACTCGAAAACCACAGCACGCATCGACTTGCGTTTTTTTTTTGCAGACGGTAGAAAATGGCTACAGGAAGAAGGAAATCATGTTCTCGCGAGACTTCCTTTTCTACGAGAGAAACATGGCTGCGCCCATTGTTGCCACGTGTTTTACCGGGCGCTGGCAGGCGCTCAGCGTTTTGGCTGTGTGATTTCCGGTTGGGCGCTAGCGGGCGCCCGATTGTCAGAGAGTTAACAATGTTATTGGTGTATTTTTCACCTTCAGTGAATGAATTTTCAGCCAATTATGTGCGCACTTCTTTCGAATTAAGAAAAAAAAAAAAAGCATGCATGCGTGCGTGTGTGTGTATGTTTCCATGCACGTGCATGTGCCTGTGCGTGTGTGTGCGTGTTGATTCGTTTTCACCTACACAGCACTGGGGTAGAGAGGTAACTGAGGTGAGTTTCATACACATCAAAACTCGCGAGGTGACTAGCTTATCCTTGCAGAGAAGGACGCAAAAGGCAAGGGAGTAATGACACTAGTGCAAGACAAAAAAAATCAAATTACAAATGTGACTACTACTTCACGCGTTTCTCGCAACTGAAGGATGTTACTACTTTTCATCATTCCAAACACAGCAAACTACTTCTGTTGGTCTTTTTTTCTCACATTTGAGTAAAACCCCAGCATAGTCTTGTAAATTCTTGCTTATTACTAGATCCAATCACCGCACGGGTGTGCTATGAAATGCTGATGATGTATGCCAGGCATGAGAGAATTCTCGCCATCTTGCCTGTATGTAATGCTTCAGTGATCTTCGAAGAGAAAGAGTTTTCCCTATTACAAACTGTTTTCAAGCCTAATTCATCAACACACTTTTTGCACTAATCCATACTCCCTTTGTCTCCTCTTTCTTTTCCTTGGGGTTTTTTTCTCGCCCTCTCTCTCTCTCTCTCTCTCTCTTTTTTTTTTTTTTTTTTTTGACACTTCTGGGCCTGTGATCCCCATTACTGTTGCAACATATCAGCATGTTGCTAAAGACACAGACACAGCAAATGCAATTTCATGGCGAGAGTTAGTCAGAGATGTTGCTCTTTGGTCAAAGCACACCAAGACAAAACAAAGGTTACACATCGTAAGTGCAGTTACTGCTCAAAAACTGTCTCCAGGTTTTTATTCCAACATCTTTTTTTCCCAGCTCGTCCTATTCATCATATTCTCACCAAGAGCACACTTCTATTCTCAGTTTCTGAAGGTAGCTGATGTTAGAGGTCTTGTCATGTGAAAGTACACGAGACAAAGGTAGTGTTTTATGCATTGAAGTCTTCATCTCAGATCCAAAAGGACAGAACAAGGACTATTTGCTCAGACAATTAAAACAGTGGTGGCATGTACAAGGAGGAACTCATTTCATCTTTTAACAACTTTGTGACCTCACTCCCTTCTGCTCTTTCAGTCACTGGAGTTTTCTCTCTTTGTGGCATTCATCCTGGGGACAACTGCATATTTCACCCAATTTTTCTGTTCAAGGAAGACGCAAATTCTCCTCTAAATGGATGCCGAATTGGTCAGTCTTTATTCTGATATGTAAGAAAAACAAGAAGAAATCAACTGAAAAGAGAACAACTGACAGGTCTGAATAATTACCTGCACCTTCAGTAACACAACACTTAGCATTACTGGATAATTTCTTGGCGCAAACGTTGCAAAATAAATAATGATTCAGCCGTAAGTGTAGACAAATGCAGACATTCCTCCATCAGAAACTGACAATGTAAAAATCCGGAACAAACTAAAATTTCTGCAGAACATACTCTATTTTCGCATATGCGATGCTGTGCAGGTGTACATGTATGCATATTTACACACCCACATCACCATGGCTACCACGACTGATGTAGACAGTGACCATGGGGACCCAGATGTAAGGAATCATTACAGTGCAGAGAACACAGACCACAGCAGTCAGTCAAAAAAAACATCAGCAACACACAGACCGATGCACATCAGCCCCCAAGCCCATCACAGTGAAAACATACACTCACAAGACTAGTGTGCACAGTACACCATATTTCTAAAAACACTTGATATGAAAAACAGAAGTGAACTTTCAGCTATCATCTTTTTTTAGACACATAAAAAAAAAAGATGCACAAAACAATGATCTTCCCACTTTAATCAATGTGATCATAAAAAAATACTCCCTTTTCATCGGTCAGCATTATTCATAGAACAATACTTAACTTAAGATCAGTCAGCATGATTCGCAGAAAATATCTGTCAGAGGTCAGTATGACTCATACCCCCACTCCTAATAGGGAAGTTTTTTTGAGGCTTTTTTTTTTTTTTTTTTTTAGTCTGCTGTCTGTAATGTCTGAACAGGACACACTTGTCTAAAATTAATTATGTCTAAAATTAATTAGTCTGTTTTATACTCTGTATTAAATCAGCATTAACTTTACACCATGTTGTGTGTTTGTTTTTAACCTTTTTTTTTTTAACCATGCTGCAGTCTGTTTCATTTTACCAACCACAAGATTTTTACACAAAATTCAGAACAATTTTGAACTTGTGGGATTTATTTCTGTTACCACAATTTAAACAAACAAAACAATATCCCAGTTTGTCTAGAATGAAAAAATCAGTCATGTTGTCAGGGGAACTTTCTGCTCATCTAGTTTTTGGCAAGTAAACTGTGAAGACTGAAATACATGGTGGACATGCCCTGTCTCACAGACACTGAACAATCTGACTGACCTGCAGTGGTGGATGAAGGGGTGGGAGAGGTGTGACCTGGCAAGGTGGTCATGCGTCCCTTGTTCCTGAACAATTGGATCTGAAACACACACAGGCATGCACCAGACAAATGAGACCAACAAATATTATTATAAGACCATGTTTGTTCTTTTCTTTCACCCTAAAGTTGTCCTGTGCATTACCTCCTCCTATCTAGCCCAACTCTGATTCTCATGTTTAATATACACATCTCAACAGTAAATGCTTTTTTACTTCTCAACAAATCAAAATATGACATGCACCGAAAAAAAAAGAAGGAAGGGGAGAGACACAAGAAGAAGCAGAAATGCCAGGATTGCCTGACCCCTTAATCATGGACAGCAGCTTATGAATGTCTCTCGCATGGACTCAACTTCAATGTGTTTTGCTCATTCATGTCAGTCCCATTTTTTCACAATCAGATTTTTGAGTACTGCATCCCAGGTGCTGCAAAACAGCCTTTTGTCTAGGAACACATGCCACTCTATCCCTTGTTTATCTGGAGTCTGTTTGCATCTCTTGTTTGCATTTTTTATGTTCATATATTGGTGTTGATTTGAATACCTTACTTTTTATTCAGTGTACAACTGTATCCCCCATGTTTCATTATGTTAAACTGCCTTTTTCATTTTGGAGTTTATGTGCATCCACTTTGTTTATTTAGTGTACTGTACTCATTTGGCGTCTTTTTGAATCTCCCACATTCATTCGTGTCTGTTTGCATCCCTTATATTCATGATACATCTAAATGTACTTCCTAACTTAATTCTGAGTCTATCAATATTTTGTTATGTTTTTATGTTCTTTTTGCTTTCTCTTTATTCATTTGGCATTTCTTTACATCCCCAAAGTTCAACTCAAGTCTGTCTGTATCCCCAGCATTCACTGGAAGTCTATTTTCAACAGGGTTACTACAAACTCCCAAGAACAAAATTCATGTTTTCAAGGGGTGTTTTTTTTTTCATTTCAAGGCTACAATACTTGCGTAAAAATTGAACAAATAAATGGCAGTTTGATTTTTATGCGTTAAGGTTGATGACAAAAAATATTCAAAAACAAATTTTTACAAACATCATCGCAATCCTGAATTGTCGTCTGCCATTAACCAAGGGAGATCATTTGCAACTTCACCAAAATCAATGATCAACACAACCACATTCGATTGATTTTCAAAGGTTTTCAAGGCCTTGAAATTTGCTGTCAGGATTCAAGGAGTTTCAAGGAGCGTACAAAAACCCTGTTCAATGCCTACATTCATTTTTTGTGTCCATCTGTATCCCCTATATTCGTTTGGAATCTATCTGCATTCCATTTTGTTCATTTTTTTCCTCAGTGTGTGTGTGTGACTCCTCTCCATTATCCTTTCCATCTCCTCCATTGGGTTCAGAGGGAGTTAGGGGTGGGTGGGGGTTTAGTTTGGAATTTGTTTGTTTGTTTGGATACTTTGGTTACACTCCCTGAAATTTTACCCCGTTTCCTTTTCAAAGCTGTCATGTGTGTGAATAAAGAAAAGCAAAAGGTAAACTTTTGTGTCGACAGTTGTTGGGCAGGTCTGTGATGCGAGGGACAGCCTTGGAAAACCCCTTGACCAATGTTAACACATACCTTCATTTGGTGTTTATTTGTATCTGCTTGCTTCATATAGAGTGCTTGTATTATGTTCGTTTTGTGCCTACATGTATCCTCTCCACGGGCCTGTACCGTGGAGTCTTTAAGCCAGGGAACGACAACGACGACGATAGCTTTTCTAACACTCTTTGAGATTTTAACTTAGGTAGCTACATTAGGCTATAAAAAAAAAAAAGGAAAAAGAAAAGCCCATGAACAACTGCACAGTAGTGGAAAATAAACAGTATATAATCATCTGTTCAGTGGGAATAAGATAGAAAAAGATGCAGAGACCTAAACTTATGTGGAGAGTCCATTGGAAATTCTGTGTCTCCAGAGCCAGGGCCTCATGGGCAAGTGCACAGATCTATGATTAATTTTTCTGTTATACCCCAGCCCACCACAATGTGCATTTTCAGAGATGTCGAACTCCTACATGAAAAAACAGGTCTCATCCTGAAAAAATGCTACATCCTGAAAAAAAAAAAAAATTAAAATCAATATAGAATTTATGACATATTAACTGATTACTGATATGCCAAGGCATATAAGACTGGCTGTTACAGAAAGCACCATCCATTCCACTTAATTCACTAGATCCAGATATAAAAAAAAAAAAAGAAAAATTAAACGCAATGAAAAATGTGTAAGAAGACCAGTGGGCAAAAGAACACAGCAGAACAGACAGGTAGTGAGAACAGATCAGATCAATACCCATTTGATATAATAAATTCAGAGGGAATGAGAAGCATTAATCTGAAAAAAAAAAAAAAGTGTATTAGGTAAACATAAAACGTACTGCTGCCCAAGCCTCGTCTCATATCTTTACCTCTGCATCTCACTTTCTTTTCTTGTCTTGAATATCAACAGTACCTCATAAACTGTGATTCACAGGAGAGGAAAAAAGGGCAAATGGTAGGCTTTGTTTAAGTGGCAAAGCGACTGCTCACAAAAGTAGGGATGCTCCATGGCCTCGCGGGCTGTGAGTCGTTCATTGTGGTCATAACGCAGGAGTTTGTCAGAAAATCTAAGGCCTCCGGGCTGACCAGATGCTGATTCTCACTGTGGACAAAGCGCTCCCATCGCTTCCTTGAGTGCCTGCCAAACAATGAACGCTCAGTTGTAAGGCAAGAGTTGAGTTATCAATATCATGTCCATGAAACACAAATCTGATGATGTGCACAGAAGTGCACTGGGTTCACTTATACTAATAATAACATACTGACATAGAGAAGTAATGAAAAAAACTGCATTCAATAATTATACATAACAGACTAACATGAAACACAAACATATCTGCACTCTATGGTGAAATTAAAAAAGGCATAGTCATAATCTGCACTATACGAAGACTGAAATGAGAATGAGAGGCTGTGAGGTGAAAATAAAACATTACCTCATCTGCTGCACTACACTGTAGCACGTCTGGAATTTAAGACATATTGTAATTTCCAGGCTATAAACTGCACCATCATGCAAACCACTCCTGACAACATTTTTCTGTAATCAAAACAAAAAAAAAACAAAAAATTCCTCAACTTTCATCACTTCTGATTGTTTTTTATGCGATTTTGACGAAACATGCTTTATGCAGTCATTGTGCCCTCCATGAGCACAACTAAAGCCTGTTTTGCACAAAGTGCACCACACGAAAGTTGGACCTTTTTTGAGCTTTGGACTTAGCACTTCCAAGTTTGCGTGGTATGCATTCAGGAAAGTTTGCTGCCTCATTTTGGCAACCTTCTTTTCAACATCTAGCTCTCTTCATCACTCTCATGAACGCGTAATTTCGCTGGTGGCGGCGTTCTCTTTGTGAATATCTGTGTCAGTCGCTCACTATGAAAGATGGTCGACTATGGGTGTAAGAGAGCATGTGCCAACTGAAACTAGGAACAATAACTCGCATCTTCAAACAGGCAAACAGTACTTTATTTTTGTTTTGTAGCCAATATTGCCAGTTTTCGTATTTTTGTTGTACTCGACATATTATCGTATTCTCCAGTAAAAAAAAAATGTAAAATATGCTAAAAAAAATTGTAGGGTAGTCAGGTCTGTATACACAAGTATCAACAATTCTTTCAAATCATTACAGGAGCTGTTTGGGACGGGACGGAAAAAATGCTTACCTTCCAAGAATATCGTTAAATCTTGGATCCAGATCAATTTGATACTTTTCAATGTAGCCATACAAGTCGTCTGTTCCCAAGACTTTGGCAATCCGCACAAGCTATGTGAAAAAGAAAAAAATATTGGCAATCCACACAACTAAGAGAGAGAAAAAAAAAATCAAACTCAACTGTTCAAAAAATAACAAAACATCACCAGTTTAAAGAAACCTATAATGATAATATCCTGAATGAAATATAATCAACTATTATCTTGTATCCTTCGAAATAAAACAAAACATGCCTTGATTTCAATATTGGTTTGCTGCAGATAAACTAGGGAGCGCTAAATGCCTATGGAAAAATTAAGTAAATTCAGGAACAGGAACAATTCAATTTTTCACACCTCTTCCCCCAACAATACTCCCTTTTTTTTTTCTGCAGAAATCCACACAGACTGTTCAAGTCCTTCTATTTCTTTTCATCTGATCCAACAGAGATCATAAACAGTCTGAAATAAAAGTTTATGACCATTTATGTTCATTGCACTTTTTTTTTTTTTTTTTAAAGGAAAAAGGGATAGCTTTTATCAGGAGTAAACCAGAGAGGGGGTAAAAATTCATGGGGAACCAGACAGTTGGCATCCCTGATGATCCAATAAATGAAGCTACCTGATCATAGTTGTCATGCCCATGGAAGAAGGGTTCCTTCCTGAAGATCATACTGGCAAACATACAACCTAGACTCCACATGTCTAGAGAATAGTCGTACATCTGGAACACACATAACACACCAACTGGTCTCACTGCAAGGAACATAAAATCAAGACCCCCATATAAGACACAAAACCTAGACTCCTTATTAGAAATAAAATGTAGACTCCTTAACCCTCTTGCATTTGATTCCACCCATATGGGCATCCCTGAGAGGTGTCCAGTGAAATCTTAGCAGTACTATGGGGTGTTGGAAACGATTCATTAAAAAAAGACCAGGGTCATGAACTGACTGCATTCCACTGATTTCTCAAAAAAAATACAAATACTAGTTGTTTTGAGCTGGAAAATGCAAATGCAAGAGGGTTAATAGATCAATATGGGCTACATGTCATCCAAATCACACATACTGAGCTTCCTTTTATTTCTTGTTTTGACCGATTGCTGGAATTTTAAGTCATCTCCAGCAGTATCTGACCATTTCATAATCGGGCTCCCATCCACTCTGTTGCATATAGAGGCATCATCATCTCCCCCCCCCCCCCCCCCCCCCCTTCTCATCTGTACTAATAACCACCAAACTTTTTTGTTTTCTTGTTTTCAAAGTCAATGCCTGCAAGCTTTCCCATTTGGTTGTCTTTTTTGTTGACATCTGATTTTTAATCAGTTTTGTGCAGCTAATGTAGTTTTTCTGCATGACTGAAGACACTTCCACCACCAACACATGACTGCTATTCCTGCCAGTCTTAGTAGTCAGCTAAAACAACACAGGTGTATCAACACTACACAGCATAAAGTTGTAAGTTTCATGACCGACAAGAGTGGTTTTTTTTGTTTGTTTTTGTTTTTTTAATTGCTTACATTCTGTGGTTTGAGGAGTTGAAACATAATTACTGTGGAAAATCATTGCACTATGAAGGTCTCGGCGTCACATCACAAAATACTGAGAGTCAAAATAATAATCACAAATTTACCTTGCTTTAGACTGTTAATTCTGCTTCAATTAGAGAAGACACGCTAATCTTTTTGTAAAAGTAGTGAACCATACTAAAACAAACTTTTTATTTAAAAAGCACCCACAGCAGGACTAACAACATACATTTATTCCATTTTCCACGTGGCAAACAACATAACTCTGATGTACGAACAGGGAAAAAACCCAGGGTGTCTCACACTCTCCGAAGCCAACCAACCTGGTAGTCCAAAAGCAGCTCTGGACCCTTGAAGTAGCGTGAAGCCACCCTAACATTGTACTCCATGCCTGGGTGGTAGAACTCCGCCAGCCCCCAGTCAATCAGCCGTAACTGAAAACAGGCCCTGGAGGTTAAGTTCACTTCACACACCTCAGTACTCAGACTCGGCATATGATTACAGACTATCTTCCACATGTCAACTTTCTGTGAACTGGCTCATATACTATACCATTCTCTTTGACTTTTAAGAGGGAACACTGATTTTCATACATACAACCATTATTTAGGGGAACCCCTAAATGAAAACATTTCGATACACAATTCATGATATATGTAAATAATTCAATTCATATTTATGGAATGCTTATCTAGACACTCAGCAGAAAAACAATTCAGTGGATCAATATGTGTGTATACCATAATCATTTGTTTAATAAATCATTCTCTATTAACAATACATTATTTACAGAGAATTGCCATTACAAACAGAAATCATGTTTTTACATACAATAAATTATTTGTATAAATAATGATTTGCGTAAACAGATTTAGTACATATGGTGTATTGCATATCTGAATAAATATCACACATACACACACACACACACACAAAGCTTCATTCTCAATGCAAAGCTGAACTGACGCATGCCTTCGACCCATGATGGCTACTATAACCTTTGATTTGATGATGTGCATGTCAGCTGCAACAGTGTACTGAGGAACTTCAATTCTGATTTCAATTTGTTAACATAATAAAAAAAAACAGCCTTGACCGAGTCATCTAAAAGAATGAGAGAGAGAGAGAGAGAGAGGAGGGGGAGAGGGAATGTGAGAGAAATATTCTGAGTTGTGGCATCAAAGCAGGGCATGTAGGCCGGTGAAGAGTGTGCATGCATGCTTGTCGGTGTAAGAAAGGGGAAGACACCTCATAATTGTCTGGCAGCCTCATTCTGTAAGTAATAATCTAGATCTGTAAATAATCATGATATATGCAAATAATAAATGTTTCAAGAAATATAAATAATGCTTTATGTATTTACTGCACTACTTCTGTAAATAATTCTTTATACCTGTACATAATACTACATTTACAGAAAGAAATAACCATCGCGAAAAAAAAAATCTGTCACCATAATCATAATCCTTTATACGTGTGAATAAATCATTCTCGATCTACGTTATGGTCATTTCTGTATGTAAGGCATTGTTTTCAGATATAACGAATCACTGAGAAAAATAATCGTAAAATACATTTATAACTGAGCTGTTTTTTGCTAAGTCACTAAATTACCCCTTACACACACAGAAACTTAATTAGTGATGTATACAATGAATAATCTAAATATGTCATAATTTAAGAGGTTCCACTAACTCGTGGTTATAAAAACCACACCTGTTCCCTCTAAAATTCAGCCGAATAATTATTTTACAAATGGAATGCCATAACTTTGCTGAGAATGCAATGAAAAAAACAAACAAACAAATCAATCCCAGCAACAACAGTGAAATTGGGAACTCAAAAGGAGAGTGTTAAATGGCAAGCCAAAGTTGTACAGCATACTCCAGTCCCAAAACTTTATTCTGCTGTGATGAAAATATGTAGAATGTCCTGTCTGTCTGTCTCTGACAAATCAGTATGATCTAAATGTATTCAAACCTCCTTTTGTGGAGCAGCAAAAAAAAATCTCTAGCAAATCTGGAGGGGTATGTCTCTCATTCAATATCATTTTATGGTAGCAGGTTATAATGGTGCCATGACAGATGTCTGGGCAATCAGGCATCTTCACAGCCCTCTTGTTATTCATGTGCATAACCAATTCAGTCCTCTTTGTCTTGTCCCTCCAGGATTTCAACTTGTCTGAACGGTGCCCACCCTCCACTGCATCCTATACGTATGTCTTGGGCATGTCGTCAAGCAGGACACATGTTCACAAGGTAAGAATTTCTCATGCATAAAATCAGGAAAAGGAGAAGACTCCTGCCAAAGACATACTGGGAAAGTGGGTGCTAACAGAGCCAGTCACAAGACCCTCTGAACTTATACCAAATGAAGACAAACGGTAAACTGAAAAAAGTGCAAACCAATAAATGTGCAACTGGCAGGCACTGATGGTGCTGGGCGATCTGACAGATCAAAATAGAAAGGGTCAAAGAGTAATCAATGGCTGCATGTTGCAGTTTGGGCAACTACTCTCCCAAGGCAATCCAGTGCCTCCATCTCTTCAATCATGTCACTGAGGTAGAACTTCTAAAGGTTGTCTGTTTCTTCTAGCCAGCTACATATGAAAGAAAACCATCCAATAAACTTAACTTGCATTCTATTTCTCTTAAGTCAGTTTTTTCCTATCCTCTGTAACAGACTCACACATGTGCAGACCGGGTTTCTAACCCCCCCCCCCCCCCTTCCCCCCAGTATTTACCTTTTTGTTTTCATGGTCAATCATGACGTTGTGAGGTTTGACGTCCCGATGCATGATCCCCATACTGTGGCAGAAGTCAAGAGCTGAAGACACATGAACCATCATGGTCACACTGGATGATGCAAATCACAAAAATTTTCAAACCATAATAAAATCCAGATTTGCATGGTTAATTCTGATCAAAACACAAGAACAAGAGATATGCTGATCATTGCATCGCACGACAAAGACAACAAAATGATTGCACTGCTCTTCTTAAATATGTAGAGTCATCTAGCACACACCTGGTATTCATAAATACCTTTTTCTCACACACAAAAATAAACATGACTTCAAATATGTTACAGTAGCATTCAACATGCAGAACATAAGACAGGTAACTATGTTGTGTGTAATCATACAGCAAAACAAAACAAAACAGAAACAGAAAATGTGGATGGAGGTAGACAGAAGTGGGGGAGACCAGGTGTGTTATGGAGACGCAAGACAAACTAAGATACCATACGAATAAAAAATGCCAACCACAAGTACAAGACAAAGGAATATGACTTCCTCTTTTCATCCAGTGACTGACATATCACATCCAACTAAAGAGGACACAAATGATGCAATGTATTTAATTACTTAAAAGTAAAGCTGAGCCCACAGAACAATATCAGTACTCAGGGCTGTTGTCAGGGCAAAACACACTGAAAGTCGCACAGTCCTCACACAGTACTCAGGGCTGTTGTCAGGGCAAAACACACTGAAAGTCGCACAGTCCTCACACAGTACTCAGGGCTGTTGTCAAGGCAAAACACACTGAAAGTCGCACACAGTCCTCCCACAGTGAAACTGCCCAATTCATGCATCTTCCTATGGAAATTCTTCCTTTAACAACCCCACACTTTTGTAAGGATCTCTGGGTCATTACTGTCAGGTCCACAGCACACTTCATATCACCGAACTTTACTACCGTTATCTTTAATCACTTCAACCTCATGAGTTTACAACCTGGGCAGCCTCTCCTTTATGGCCTGGCCAGTTCAGGCCGCTCTGCATAAATGCAAAGGACACTTCATTTAAATGTTAATTATCCTAGTATCTCACAAACATCTGACCAGAAGCTTATGAATTCATCTGGTTACTGCAACTTTCATGTAATGTGATGTACTTTTGGCTGTTTAATGCTTCCATGAACTCAAACTTTAATTCATTCATTGCGTAACTCTGTCGTTTAATATAAGCATGAAAAAACAGATCATTCGAACTACCAAGTGACATTTAGCATGCTTATGTTAAAGTTCTATCCAAGTTACCTTCTTTTTCTAGCCATTTAATGCATATTCATGAGCTGATACAACCTTCTGAGTGAACTGGGTATTTTACATGAATGCTTTTTCAGGCATAGGCCAACAATGTCCTTCAGTGGTGCCCAAACAACGTTTAGCCATAGACTCATATGAGTTTATGGCAGACAAAATCAGGACATGCCAAGGACCTCAACCATCCTACTGCTTTCTCACGAAATGAAGAGGTATGAATTCAATAAAACACCTGTCTTGTTTCACTCACATACGCACACACACACACACACACACACACACACACACACACAGAGGACCCTGAAGGCAAATAAGACAGCAGAATGAGTAATACTGCCCACAGTATCTACAACCTCATTACTTAAGTCATCACATCACAGTGATACAATGTTATTCATTTAAAAAGAAGAAACATGACCATAACTCTTACAATAAAGCTGACATGCCATGAAGACAACAACGATGACAACAGACACACACACACACACACACACACACACACACACACAACACACACACACAAAGTAAAGAAAGACTTGTATGGAAAAAAATTCCAATCACAGAATTTCCAGGTGGGACAAAACTTTTGTTGGAATTTAGAAAAAAAAAAAGAAGAAGAAAACTACTAAGCATTCAGATGGGAGAAGGAGCGCACAACTGTGAAGGAACAAAAGCAGGACTCTTGCTTACCCTTACTTTGCAAGATACAATGCACAAAATAATCTTGAAAAATATGCTTCAGATATCAGTAGATCCTTTACAATTGAAAAACAGCACTAGCAGTCACTACAGTCAATCCTTTACATTTCTGTAGTGCTCATAATATCAGTAGATCTAAGTTGCAGCACAAGCCCACAAATCACTTATAGGGTTTTGCCAGTCAGTGTACAATCTAAAACGATGGCATTTGGTACTTGACTCAGCCGAAGACTGAAAAACACACGTACAACATAAAAATGGCAACACCTGATACATGCTTAAAGGCAAAGAAAACGATTCAGATGCTCAAAGCTTACCCTTTGTCATTTTATTCTGGAAGTCAGGTGACTGCTTTAAAAACAATATTTGGGTAACCCTAGAATTACAGAACCTATCAACTGTCTTTAGTATATACTCCCCTCCCCTCCTCCTTTCCCCTTCATCCCCCCATCCCGTCTTCTTTTTAAGACTGCTTTTTACTGATAAATGTCTATTGAATAGTGAATGGTTAAAAAATCACAAACAGCCTAAACCTTTTACAAGCACTGTAACAAATCCAATAAAAAAAACTTTTATAAGATGCCCTTCTTGGCCCTCTTCTCACATCTGTGCCCAACTGTGCAAAGCCACCTTCGATTCCTTCCATTCAACATCTACCCTACAGCCCATGCATACCATAGCAATAATCAGAAGGGAAAGACGGCGGCCAGTAGTTACAAATAAGTTTGACACACAGTCTCAGTATACTAGCGCAAACCAATGAGGGCAGAATAGAACAACAAAAAACACTCTCTAGATTTTTGGCTTTCATTCCCTGTCATGTCAACTAATGTCAATCCTTCCCCTCAATATTCACGGTTTTCCGTTGTTGTCAAATTTGTCCAGCAATTTTTGCACATAGTTTTGTGCAGAATTCATTTGCGAAAGATATTCTACAAACCATTTCATCAGTTCAGAATACTTCAAATGTGAAAGGAATTTGACCAGTCCTTGTCGTTTCAGAATGCACCGCTAATGTACTCATAGGTTCTCCAGTGGGGTACGGTTTTTACGCGCAGTGGGCTCTTCATGTTTAACCTCGGTGTTCATGGCCCCGCGGTTTTTTTGGTGGACTATGATTTTTTGATTAAATGTGCCTTTTTTTTACCCAAAACTTTCACATTTTCACATTCCTCACTAAAAACAACAGTAGAAATTTCTAATTTTTCATTTTGTTTGTCCTGTAGACAAATTTTCTGCGACTGTCCATTTTTCATTGTTTTTCATTTTTTTTAGGATGGTTTTCATCATACCGACAGGTAACTTGCTACGAGGTGCATAGAAAAGGACAAGTTGATCGATTAGGCAATAGATTCTTAACGGACACAGGCACATGCTCTGTCAACAGTGTTCACATAGTACTTGAGGGGGCAAGTCATGCAAGAAGAAGCTGCGAGTCAATTCTTTAAGGAGTCAAGAATCTACTTGTTATTGCTCCTATCCTGACCCAAAAAACAATGACGGCTGCACTCTTAAGTGAAGACATGGGGCTTCTCTGCAGCCATGAGTTCAACATACACATAGAATCTCTCTGCGGTGCCACTCGAAGTCTGGGGAGTGAAAACAGAAAAAACCACTTTTTTCCAATGGGGAAAGAATGTCTAAGAAAGATAAGTTCTTTGGACACAAAACAGTGTTCAAGTTGATGAAAGTTCGGCCAAAGGTCGTGAGACTAGGGATTGGAAAGAAACATGTCAAGGGTCGTGAGAAGTCTGGTATGTGAAATGACGGCTGGGAAAGGAGTCTGCAATGGGAATCGCTGTCTGTACCGGCTGTGTCTACTACACAAGCTGTCGACCGCTCTTCTAGAAGTACCTGTGGGTCCGCGTGTGGACTCAGTCTACAAGCGATTCACGGTCTAATTAGGACCGTGGGTCGATCAGGTGTACAGACAGGTCCATTCAAATATGGTACAGAACGTGACAAACTCAAAGACTTGTTACACAGGATGTTTCACAGAACAAGATCTGATAGTTATTCCCCACAACTTTTAAAAACACTTTCTGGATTGCTCTAATGACAATTTTGTTTCAAGTTTCTGTTTCAAATATTTGTAGGTTTTTCTTTTTAACCTTTTTACATCTAAATACTGGGAAAAAAAAAAGATTAAAAAAAAAAAAAGTTCAGCTTTCAACATCTGTTTTGTCATTTAATGACAAAAAATATCATGCATGAATTCATAAAATGTGGAAAAAAAGCACAAATTCTGAGAACAACAACGAATGCTTGAGAAACAACACTGGAAACTTCAATTTGTTCCCTATATTTTCAATACCTCTCTGGCCACAAAGAAGTCTTTCCAAAACAAACATTATAAAAAACACAACAATGGAATAATGACAGTATCAAAATGTATCTGAATTTGGTTTTTTTAACAGTGACAATTCCAGTCAAAAAGTAAGAATACCCCATTTTCTTATGGTAAATCCATCTTTACAGAGGCAATGAACAATTAAATTTGATAGTTTTCAAAAGAAAAACAACATCATTCCAATTCATTTCCTTGCAGAGAAATAAAAAACCCTACGGAAACCACCATTAAATATGAGCAAACACACAAGAAAACTTTAGAATGGCTTTGTATTAAATAAACATTATCTACAAAGCTTCTCTGACATTCATCATTTTGTAACCATTCATCAACACAAAATAAAGTAAAAATGCAACTATCAAAAAATGCCTTGTACCCAAAGATGTTTTCATTCAGTTTTCAACCATTTGTAGCCTATGCGAAAGCAGCAAATCAATAATTATGGATTATATGTCATACACATAACATTCAGACACATATGCTGCAAACACCTTTGGTCAACATATTCTGCAAAAACCTAATCAGCTCTCAAAAAAAATGCTTACCTTAAAATCTGTGTTGTTGACATGTTCAAATATAAGAGCTGGGGTCCGAGACTGCAATACAGAAGTACACTAAAGATCATCATTTCTTTATGTTTTCCACTGTGGAATTTTCAAATCCTTGGCAACTCTGTAAATGTAAAAGTTGTAACTTTTGATCATATGAACAATAAAAAATCGCGCTTAAAAGAACTCACCATCCAAGCACAGCAACACATCCACTCAAAGTAAGAACCTGCGTGATCTGATTCTGGTGACGTATTCCCATGCTTGTTAATTTGTTATTGTCCTTTTTTTCATTCTCCACTTTTTACAGTAACTTAAGAAGGATATAAAGTATACGCCCAAGGATTAAAAAAAAAAAAAAAGAAAGCAATGTAAGGAAATAAACTGTGGAACGCAACAAAACTGAAATCACTAATGGAAAATAATACTAAATTGCAGGGGGAGAGATCATTTGAAACCCATGCCAGATGATCCTCTATGTATACCAAGGGAAGAATCCAAAAGGTGTGCGATAAAAGTCAAGAAAGGAATGGGTAAACAACTCGTTTACTGTTTTATAAACGCAAGCCAGTTGTCAGTCAAAAGTGCTGACAGCAGGCCTATGAAGTACTGCAGAATCAGCTTTTAGATTTTGATCGCCTAAGAGATGCAATATCCCACTGACTGACCCAAGCACCAATCATCATGAATTATCCTTTTGAACGAATTAATAAGTTAGGAATAGGAAAACAATCTGCAGAATAGAACAGTCCATATATGTTGTTCTTTTTTACCACGAAGGGTTCGAAACCGAATCCAAGTAGAGGACCCCCAAACGGCACGTCCACTGGGGAGGTACGGGGTTAGAAAAGTTAAAGGAGAACCAGACTTTTGAAGAAAACAATCAACTTTCATTTCGATCTATTTCACCCAATACTGACTTACATGATATAAAAGTTTTTACAACTTTTAACCTCTGAGCATCATGGGATACTGGTCAAAAATACCATGAAAGCTATAACCATTGGGCATGAGCAAGAGAACACCATTCTTCAGACAACGCAGAACATTCCCCTACAAGAAGTTATCAACAGCCCTCAAGAACGTAAGATTAATATGTCTCACTATCTCCCCGATTGAGGAAAATACACTGAAATATAGCTCAGAAACGTGAGAGTAATAAATAAATCAAAGTTAAGATGAGGAAGTATTGAACAACTGGACCCAAGGTAAACATTTCCGTAAAAAAAAAATTCTAACAACATTATCAAATTTTCCCTGCATAGTTTGGCAGAACTTACACCTGATTTCACTGAAATGTTGCTGGTGAGTTATCTCCTATATTGTTGAAATCAGGTTACTTTTCTATCTTCCTCATCTGTGTACATCTGTGAGTATTCACTTTTTCAGTTCATGCACCACTTCATGGTATTGACATCAACTGCAAATGCAAATTAAAACTAAAGCATTTGTGAGTATTCACTTCCATGTTCATGGTATTCACATCAATACAAATTACAGTTAAAGCACTGACTTCTCATTTCAATTATTGATGGAGTCATGGCACAAGTTCAAAAATGACAAAATATGTACCAGCTTTCAGGAAAAAAAAGATCTAGAACAAAAATGCTAGGGAAGAGAAAGAGAGAGTGAGAGAGAGAGAGAGAGAGGGAGGAGAGGGAGAGAGAGAGAATAAGCGAGAGAGAGAATGCAGAAAGGGAGATCTCAACAGTGAGAGATGGAATGGGGATAACAGACTCACAGAGTGCAGGTAGCAGACTAGGAAGACAGCCAAGCTCTACAATGAAATTCACTATGTCATATTCTGTTTCCATGATCATGTTTCTATCAATAAACCAAGAACTTGGAACATAATATCTCAGTTTCCCACTTTCATGAAAGGGCTTCCACAACAATGAAACCAATTTTTTTTTTTTTTTTTTTTTTTTTTTGCTGTCCCAACCTCTGCGTCGCCTCAGAGGCAGTGCACCCATGCCGCTCTTTTCAAACACACCCGTCCACAGCAACAGCCCAGTCCGGCCCCCGCCGCAGCCCCGGCACCGGCAATCCACAGGGAACAGTCAATGTCAAGTGATCAGAGGCAACCCACCCGAGGAGATACTGCACTGTTGCCGAGTCACTTCTGTGGTGTTCAGTGGCACCTGTTCTGATCTAACATACGCAGGACACCACCACCTACTAAGCCCCCCTACTGACGACAATAATTGCTTAGTCGTGGAGCTGGCCTGAGTGAACTCTCCCTCCGGAACGGCACCACCACTTCCCGTCCAGCGATGCAGCCCCCATGGACTCTGCCGATACCAGATATACCCCTGACGGAACTGAACCATGGCCACAGATGTGGAGAGGACATCGAAATTGAGGTCACCATGAGATCAGGGCATGAAGGGCCATCAGACAACTGAAATCTCGACTTTGACTTTTTTTTTATGAGTATGCTGATCGATGACGGTAATTGAGGATGATTTAAGATGATGCTTCGCCTACAGATTTTCCATTTCAGTCTGAGACTACATGCAGTACAGGCTGTACTCTACACTTCCTTTCATATATATTCCCGGCGTCAAACCAGCCCCGAGATGATACCAGCACCTGCGTTGTTTGGTTCAAGAAAGAAAATTTGAGCAACACTCTCATAAACGCATCCATTAAGTGGGATGCAAACTCGACTGTGTTGGTCCCAGTCTTCCCAACTGAGTCCGCAGCAGCCACTCAACTCTGGGTAGAGCCGCTCGGGCAGAAAAAACCCACATGACTTCTGGTGGGATTTCGAACCCTCGACCTCCCAACCGGAGTCCGCAACGCTAACCACTTCGCCACCGGGGCTATCGAGTTCAAAGGTTGGTGACATTTATGTGTCAAGTGCAGCAGGTGCGGCAGCAAACAGGTGGGGAGATTGCCTTGAACAAACAAGTCTTTTTTTTTTCATTTTAATTTTTACTCCCTGTAAAAGTTGTCTGATGTAAAATGGTATTGTTCAGTTCATTTTTTCAATGATGTAACTTAAAACCAGTAAAAATAAGTGGGTAGACTTTGCCCTCCCATAAGGAAACCTAACACAGAGTAACTTTTATTCAAGACTGGCACAGCCTTTTAAACTTTGAATAAGTCAGACAAGTACAAAGACGAACAATCTAATAGTGGGGGAAAAACAAGTTGCAGGCCAACAGCTAAATTGTCTTCATAGTATGACTTGGCAAAACTTTGAACTTACCGGGGGGGGGGGGGGGGGGGGGGGGGGGGGGGGGGGTGGGCCGCAGGAGGTTGAAGATGTAAAAACTGGGAAATGAATTAGAGAAAATACAACAAAAACAACTTCTCACTGTCTGCATAAGGGGAAACCATCGCATCCCTTTTTAAAGCAGATAATATTTGTCATTGCCTGCTCTCACTCCAGGCCTTTCGTCCGCTGGGTCAGGGAAACACTCATCAGGTGAGATCACGGCTGGCTGTATCTGGCGCTCTCCTTTTGCGGCGTCGCAAATGATCCATCCTCCTCAAAGAAAGAGATTCCACAGTCCACATACGCGGTGTTCTCACCAATGCGTGGTGCACTGTGCTCACACATATCGACATATCCGATTTGGCTACCACTTAGCCAACCCCCTCAAGTTCTTGGTTTGTTCCGTCCCCGCCCGAATCACTAGTACAGACCACATTCTACCCAGGTCACACACCACGCACTGTGCCGCACCAACTAAGTGAGCTTGTCGGTACCTCCGTGGTTAATGGCATAACGCTGGCCAGATTCTAACGCTATGTGCCGCATTCCCCCAAGCTAGCTGATATTATGCACTAAATCCTGTACTGTGGGGTCTAATCCAGCCGACTAATCTTTAAGAGGTGACTACACCCTATAGACAACAAGGTGCAACCCCCTCAATATGCCGAGCCCTTCATATTCTTGCCCATCAGAAGAGAGGACCGACTTGATTTGGTCACTGTACTCTTCCTGCAGCGACTAGTCGCAGAACAGCAACAATGAACGGTCCCTACACGAGTGGCTTCACCCTTTCAGCCCATTAAGAGCCAGTAGCCGCCAGAAGGGAACTGTCTTATTCCAGACTGGCCAGGTCGGCATGCCCTTGTTGCTTATCCTTCGGACATGCAGAGTACACTTCCCAGTTACTCCTCCCTCCTGGGGGAAAAACTAGCTCGTGGACCTATTCCCCCCCCTAGCTTCGCTAGTAAATGAATTTCGCACACTTTGAAAACAACCGGCAAGGAACTTGCTCTCACAACAGCAAAAACTACCCTTAATTTTCCTAAATTCTCGAGACGTTCGGTTTCGGGCCGACTCATGGACATATTGTATTGTATGATTTACATTCGGGTCAATAAATATTGTTCGAACCTACCGAATTAGATGTGGCCATCTATTTGTTTCCCAAAGACTCGACATAACTATCCTCGTATTGTGCATCCCGCCTAACGTCCTCCAACTTTCAACCACCCTCGCCCCGCCGACTCCGGAAGTTTCAAAGATACCCATAGAGCGTTGTCACTTGGCAGACTAGAAGACTGACAGCACGGAAATTGGAGTATCTCTGGACAAGCCGGTTAACGTCTGATATACATCGTTTGTAATACTTGTCTTTTGTGGACGTCTAAGAACGACGCAGGGTAAGGTCTGTATGTTTTTTGGTAATGCTTGCGTTTTCGTGAGGAAGCTTCGCAAGGCAAAACACACAAATGGCAAACGAACTTAACAGACACCTGCCCCTCAAAACATCACTCCACCAACCAATCAACAACCCAAAACCAACCAGCCAACCAACTCACCATCAACCAGACCAACACACAGCGATTGAATTAGACAAAAATAACCCAGAAACAATGATGTAAACTAAGAATAACATTCACTACTTCAACGAATACATGAACAGATAAGTTAAGTAAACGAGGAAAATAACGAACTGAATGGATAGAAATTAGAACAGCAACAATTTGTGGAGGCGGAATAAATTTCCAGATATGAGCGATTTAATTCCACAGAAGTATGGCTAGCATCGATCTATCTATCTGTATGACGTACAGTTATCGTTTTTTAAGCAGTGCGCTGCACTACGTAGGGAAGCGTTGCCACTATGGTATTATCTCAGCGCGTATAAAACAAAAGTTTTAGTCCTCAAGTACGCTACGCTCAACTGCTGCATACCCGACGTGACATTATTACGGCTGCAAACCATTTCAGTCCGTTTGTGTGTGAACCTCCTAATGAATTCGCTCCTTTTTTTCCCGCCCCTTTCTTTCACTCCAAATGTGGTCATTTCCATCAAATAACTACCTCTCAGGGAAGTAACAAAATATTAATATATCTCTACCTCGAGATAGCAGATAAATTCGCTCCGTTTATAGTCGTGAACCAACGCTTCTTGCACGCCTTTTTGCTCACTGTGTACTCTATTGAACCATTCGCCCCTAGCTCCTCTAGTCACGGCCAGCCGTGTCTCCCTGGGGATGATTTTCCGACCCAGTCCCTGTACGGATAAGGCCTCGGAGCCATGTCAATACAATTTGTGTCTGGCCTGTGTAAAAGTGATGTGTGTGCGATTTGGTGTTCCACGATACAGAGGTGCACGCCAGTAGCAGAAGGTATTGTTTCATAGCTTTCTTAATTTCAGGAAACTCCTTCTATTTTTTTTTACAATCTTCAAAACCCTCCTGCTTGCCCCCACCCCCCCCCCCCCCCCCGTAAGTTCACAGTCTTTTGTCCAAAGTCTCTCTCTCTAAGACAATCTGTAGCTGCTTGTGCCTGCGCGTTGTTTTTTACGGATTCATTAAAGCCTGTACCCTGTGCTGCTCGAGGATGGCTCGAGTGATACCACGTGACCAGTGCCTCTGCCAGTCGCTTTGAGGACTACCGCCATATGTGTCCTCACACCTCACAGGTGTTAGGACTTCCTGGGACTGGGTAAGTCCGTCCTCATTCCGTCTCTTCGTTCCACCTGAGATTATTAATAGCATTAGAAACATGTTTTACTCTGTACTGTCTTATATGATGGCATCTTCGACAACGTCGCCAATGTACTATATTGCTATTTAACTATCCTCACAGGGCGCAGTTCTCGTTCATTAAGACAGTCACATAAAGTTAAGCACAGTTGTACATGTACCCGGCATAATTTCCAACATATGTACAGCCTTATCATTTTTGAAATCGGGTAACAGAATTTAATATCATTAATCGTTTGCTTTCCACCCACGTGAGCATTGAAAGTTCATTGGGTTTCGCAATGTAACGGTTGTTTCTCCGTTATAGGTTTAGGGAGCCAGACATGATTGTACAACAGAGGATGGGTCGAAATCTAAAGTTCGCGCAAAAATCGTGTCAGTTCAGTTCGCAGCACCTCTAATCATTTGCCAATAGTGAAGGTTCGCGGGACCACACTCCATTGTCGAGACTTATTCCACGCAGCGACCTCCGTCAGCGAGTTTGACCATGTGGATTCTTGACGGTGATTCCCTCTGAAAGGGGATTCGTCGTTCCAGATTCGCAGGGGGTTGCAGCAATTTGGAAGATACTCCCTGGCGGTCTCTGGGAGGTGGATGGTTTCTCTTTCACGACGTCCTCCCCAACTCATCCCACATATTGCTCGATGGGATTGAGGTCGCAGGGGCAAATAAAAAAAAAGCCTAGTAAATAGCCGCCGGGAATATCATTCCTGTTGGATGGTAGGAGGGCCTTACCTGCACAAGTGGAAGTGTCTTTCGGCCACCCGGGGGCGGCTACCTTATGTGTCCTGTAGTGCGAGTTGTCTAGACGTCTTCTTGGAAGACTGCCATGGCAGCGCCTATCCGTCCCATTGCATGGTCGGCAACGAACGAAAGGCGCGCAGGCAATTTCATCCCGGATAGCGCGATTGCATGTGTGAGGTTTCCATCAATATGGTAGAGTGGTGTCTTTGTGGTGGAGGCTGAAGGCACCCCATACCATAACAGATCCTCGGCCCAGTCCCCAAAGGCCCCTGGTCTGGCGAACAGCTGCATATCAATGTAACGCTTCAGGCCAACACTTCCCCCTCCAAACTCTAGTTCGGCCGTCATTTGGTGTTCAAGACTAACCGCGACTCATCTGAAAAGAGGACCTGGGACCACGTGTCGGTGTTGTGCGTTTCCATCTCTGCAGTGACGCCATCGAGCAATAAAGCTCAGCGAGCCGTTCCTATGGGATGCCCTAGCAGTCAGTGGCTCGAACAGCTGGGCGACGTGATCTGAGGCCTTGAACGTGGTGTAAAGACGGTTTCGTGTATGGCTTGAGGACGGCATGTGGAGGGATGGCTGTGTTATTTAAGTTTGTGGCGGGCATACGTAAGCTTGCCCCTTTAGTGGATGGAAGTTTGTGTGGAATTTGCATGGTATCCCTCTGCAATAGCGGCCTTCCTTCTCGCGATGAAAACGATCTTCTCTGGGAGTAGTATGCCTAGGCCGACCTGACCGTGTGGAACTCTCTTCAAACGCTGTTGGTCGCCTTTTTTTTCTAAAAAGCCCTAAGCCTGATTCAGTCTCACAATACCTAATGATGTCACACCAAGTCGTCGCGCCACTTCAGCCTTTGACCATGTGCCCTATCTGTATCCACTGGCAATCGCGTCACTGTGTTTATGTCAAATGGGGTTGCTAAGGTTTTGTCTTCGTGGGTTCCTGGTTAGCAGAAAAGGTTTGCGTGTAACTTGTAACCAACCCCCGCGCTTAAACAGCCAAATTAAGGCATAAACTCACGTTAAGGCTGCTCTTTCACGGGAAAAAGAGATTTAGAGTTCAATTTGATACGAGACACACTTGTAATCGTCCAGCATCGTGATGGCAAAACAGGCACAGTTAACGCAACTTTGCACTTTTTTATCCCCGCGGTACATCTTTCACCAAGACCCCCGTGCGCAAGCTACATTTTACACTAGGCTGGATATCCACACTCGCGTGTGAGCGAGTCATCATTGTTGCCGCATACAAAAAAAAACAATGTTTTTTTTTTTGAGGATGAAGTACCCCCTTGTGCAAGTGGAGCCTGTGCTTACTTATGTGACTAGTGCGGGTTATTTGAGATTACTACCAGCTGGGGTCCTGACCATGTCATAAGTGTGTAACATTTGTACAACCCTGCGTAAACCATTCCAAAATCTTGATTTCTTTGAAGGGATGAATCAACCTCCCTGGGTTGGAAAGGGAAAGGGGCGGCTGTGCTCAAACTTTAAGTGAGGAGGGACGTAGTATATGTCCACCAATTCAGGCAAAGTTATTATTTTTTCCATACGTGTATCTCCCTGGGGCAGTGGAGGTCCTTGACAGTACACAACACTTGGCCATAAGTGCTGATACAACATTTTTGTAGCATCCCTCAACTGTAAAACCAACCAGAAACTTCATGTTCGATGTCTCTCTCGTTGATTTGCTATTCGTTTTTCTCCACAGTGAATACAGATGCATAAAGTCTCACAATTATCGTGTAATTTCAAGCCTAATAACGTTGCGCCCAACAAGTTCAATGTGCCACAAAACACTCACTCTTCACAGGGCAAAGGGTAAATTGTTTTGTTCTGTATTTCACCCTTTCAATTAGCCTACTTGGGAAACAGTGACGAAACAAAACATGCGTGCTAAGATAACATATCTGATGGAAAGACCAAATTCAACTACCGACTGAGCAGTACACCACTGTCGTTATGTCACCAGTAAACAATCCCCTTTAACTACAGACTTTAGATGACACATTTCTGCATGTTGTTTGTTCATTTATTGCTTCACTCCTCATTGTCCTATTCCATGGCACAACAGCTGGGTAAATACCTGATACTCTCAACGAGTCCTCAACAAAGGTTCAGGAGATCCTCTTCAAAAAAATACCAGATGCTGAACTCACCTTAATCTAGCCCTTTCTAAACATGTTTTCCAGAGACACAAAACTCTTATACATCCGAACTGCGTCAAAACTTACTGGTGGCAATTTGCCGGTATCAATGGCCTACAGGAAAAATTGGAAAAAACAACCACACAGCCTGACGAGGGATACACGCACGGATGGAAAGACCAGAACACCCCAAATACCACCAAACACACACACACACATCGGGGTACACACCAGAAACATATTAACTTACCTTCAAAAGTGTGTGTGACACCTTTGTCATTGTCTGTTACAGTTTACATGCGCGTGTGTCTGTGTGTGTGTGGTGCGACACTCAGATAATTTAGTTTAAACTTCGCGGTTCTGATGGGCCCCAGACTGGGGGGCGTAAATACTGATAAGTCATTTTTGAGTCTCATGTACAAACAGGGTCAGGATTTTTTTCTCTAATACAACCCCCTAAATCATAACTTGTTTATTGAAAAAACAAACTCCAGAATGAACTCACCGGAAGTGGAAAATGTTACGGGACAAGGGGGTGTGCAGAAGAAACAAAACATAGCACATGCATGTACTTTACATTTAAACTGATTTCTGTACGAATAATTTTAATAAATAAAGATAAAACTTTTTATGATGTCTCATATACAAAAGAAACTTCAGGATTTTATCTCTAATAAAACACCCTATTATATATGCTTGTTTATTGATGATATCCCCCCCCCCCCCTTCCCCCCCCATATTTGTTGAAAATGTTATTGATGATATCCCCCCCCCCCCCCCCCCCCCCCCCCCCCCCCCCCATTGTTGAAAATGTTACTCCTGTCGTGAGCATGTGGGCAAGGATATGAATGGCCCTGGGGCACATCACACAATTTCTTTCCACTCTGCTTAAGAAACTGCACAGAGCTTATATTTCGCATGGCTATGAATCCAATCCTTATCCTGTTGGTCTGTTTTATGACTGGGGGAAAATGACGTATGGGATGCATGCTAGGAAAATGAATTACCTATCATGAATTCTCTACTCATGATTCAATTAGAGAATGGTACTGCCCACAGATTCTCAGCATGGTGACTTTGCAAACATACTGAATGTTGTTCAACAGTGACAATAGCCAGATTTTTTCTAATGCAAAAAATGTTAAAAACTTGCCTTCTTCATTTCAACAAGCTGCTTAGACAGAACGGCATGCTCTTGGCTCCTGTGACTGAATCCTGACTTTGACTTCTGATTGCCATGCTATATACAAATCTGTGTTCATTTGAAAACACTTTGTGTGGATTTACAGCTGTTTTTTTCGTGTTATGTTTAACAGATGATATGTGGGACTGTGCCTTTGAAAACATCTCATCTGATCATGTGGTTCAATTCAGTTATTCTGTAAAATCACAGCCTTCTCTGAGTTTCTGTTTTTATTTTTTACAAAGCAGTAAGTTTCTTTCATGGATACCATGATTGTGGAGGCTCTCTTAACCAAGTGCTAACCACTTTACTCACACTGCTCTAGGGCCTGGATTTTTCTATAATTAATTTGCATCAAGCTACTGACATAATACATTTCTTTTTGTTACATTTCTTGCTGTAAGCAAAGTGATTTTTCTACACGTATCTCCATACAGTCAAAAAATATAACTGAAAACAAATCTGAAAAATGGGAAAAGAACACCCCAAAATAACATCAAATTCTTTACCTCATTTCTCTAGAGCCAGAGAAAGGTTTCTTATTCTTATGGTCATTCTTCGACAACAAAAATTTCAGGCTTAATGTGGTGTTACTATCATCACTGAAAATTTTCATTCTATAAACAAAAAAGGACAGGATTTTTATGCACTGAATTCATAAATGTTTCTGAACTTGAATATAAATATTACCCAAGCCAACCTTATCTCCTTTATTTATCTATCCAAAAACATAATCATGTGACCTACTGTAACAGACGGTACATTTTATATGCATTTATGTACCTTTGTGATTATGTATATGCGCAGAGGTGTTTGGTTAAAAAATATCTGTATTCATCTTTATGCTTATGCGTTCATGTGTGTAAATGCTACATATGCACTAACTTTATTCTTTTTTATCTTCTTCTGCTTGTTTGATTAGACTGTACCATCATGTAGAACTATGTTTGTATGTTATGGATAAAAACCAATAAAATGGCATTTTCAAAAAAATCTTCAAAAAGATTATGTACAAATCAATGCAGGTGATTTATTGGCAAGTGTGATAAGGTTAGCATAATAAAGAGTAGTGTCACCAAGCACAGTGAATATAAGTACACGAATGCAACAATCTCAACTAAAACACAAGTTTGGAAGATGCTGTAAAGTGGTTCACACACAACACGCACGCATGCACGCATGCGCACGCACACACACACACACACACACACACACACACACACACACACACACACACACACACAGTGTTCTATCATACTCAACTGATCATATAAAGTCTGATACCATTGACTAGGTTCTTTCTCTTTAACACCTTTTTGCTTGTCGATTACGAGGAAGAGGATGAATATGATACTTTAATTTCTGTTCAAGTCTAAGACTGGGCTGTACGCCATGTGCATTTTGAAAATGTATCCCAAAAGTCAACCAGGCCCAATAAATACAGACAGAAAGCAGCAGTATTGTTCAGGACGTGTCACTCTCAGAGACTGCCTTCATTTAAAAAAAAAAAAAAAGTCTCAAATTCAAAGGACCTTCATGCTCTGCTCTCATAGTGACCTCAGTTTCACTTTCCTCTCTACATCTATGCCCTTGAGTTTATGCTGGGGTTGCCAGCCCAGAATCAGCAAGTTCATGGGGATTGTTGTGGATAGATCTATGTAGCAGTGCCCTAAGGAGAGGAACTCATGATGGCTTCATGACTAAACAATTATTATCATCACTAGTGTCTTACTTTTAGCAAGGAATATCCTGTTACAATATGCGACAAGCAGTAGCGCACAGCATCTCATCTGACTGGTTTCCTCATACAAACTTGACTGCCCCAATGGACTGCCGGTCCTGGGTCTGTGGCAGGACACGCTTGGGTGTGGTTGTGGAGGGAAACCATGAGTGGTGTGGAGCTAGTGCCATTGGAATGGCACAGATGAGACAGAAAAAAAAAAAAAAAAAAAAAAGAAAGAAAAACCACTGCTGCAGAGTAAGTGAATCAGTTTACAAAGAACGAGTATCTAGGCACCGTTTTTCTCCCTTCCTTTTTTTTCTGCCCTTTGTTTTACTCCTTTGTACTATTGCTGCCTTCTTGTTTAAAACTCTGGACTTTCATACAATGCATGGGACCCTCTGCTGAAAGATATGAGTGTCTTTTGGTGAAATCTGAGGGTCCCTGTGAATACTACATAATTAGAAGAAATTCTTATTCATATATAACAATGCTACACAGACACAATTGTCTCTTCTGCTACACAAACCCATGAAACAAATCACAAACTAGCAGTTATCGACACAAACTTTCACTGTGCTGTTTTCAAACAAAAAACATCAGAAGCAAAGAAAAATTGGTAAAATCCTACTTCAGAACCTTCCACCCCTACTCCCACCTTTAAAAATAAATTTCTTCAATTGAGAATACACTCAGTTTGATGGAAGTAGACTCTTCTCTGAGGGAAGAACTCAAGGTATGAAAAAAGGGGAGGGGGCTCTAATTCAACAAGACTTTCTTCTTAAATCATGCTTCTAATCATGAATTCAATCAAAATCGTCTTCTTTCTGGTGGTGCCTTGCATCACACTTGGATTCGCAACTTTTCAACTGTGACAATTCACCATGATTCACATTCTTCTTCTTGTTTTAGGCACCATACTTCAAAACTTTGAACAATCAGCCACACTGGAGTGCATGATGTTTGTGTCATCCATATCCATCTGCACACCATGGCATAATTTTTCGAAGATGGATTAGAATTTAACAGGTGTTACACGAGATTTTAGATCAGCGGTGTTTGTTGGGAATAACAAACATATCAGCAGTGTCCATACAATAACCTTTGTCAGGAATGCTGAAGAAGAGGAATAAGGTGATCTCTTTAATGAAACTGGAGACCAACTCCAACTTCATGAGAGTTTTCAGCAGGCACAAGCCACTCAACTAAAACCATGACAACTTCTTTCCACAACCAAGTTGAAAACTTGCACTCTCTGGGGCTGCAACTCTGCTACCGATGCATTTGACTGTTTTCTTTGACGAAACCAAGAAGCTAAGTCTATGCATCTCTTGAAGAGCTTACAGCTTCTGACTTTGAATACAGTTTTAGAAAATAAATCATACTTGCAACAGAATAAAAAGTACATCCCTGGGACCCTTTGTGTGAAACTATGCGCATCATACTGCAAAATCAGTGTGCAAAGTATCTTCGGATATACACACTATATAAGAAATGTTTACTATAATGATATAACTCATCAGTAATATTAAAATACTGTCTTGTAATAAGACTGTGAATCTGAAAATGAAAAAAAAACACACACACCCACACAAATCAAAATAATGCTTGAAGTTTGATTAAAAATCAAAAATGTAATATTTTTAGCTGAACTTTTAAATCTGATATTTTCTTGTTTTAATGATCTAATATTCTTTATTGAAAAAAGAGGATCAAGGATCAAGAGTCCAAGGTCACAATATCCTTTCTCAGCAAAACTTTTTTTTCCCTCAACAGCAGTACCTAACAAAGTCTCAGTGAGCTGCTTCAATCTTAACACATGTCTCTATAAACAATGCAGATTCCAGCAGTGCGCAGCTGCTGTGCCAGTTATTCTGGACACATTTCTTAAGATCAAAAGGCTCTTTCTGGCAGTGCACAACACCAGTATTGGGTGTTCCAGGCATTGCAATGCCTGTGGATAAGAACACTCTGAACAGTAAAGGAGAATAGCCGACTGTGGCCAGCAAGCTTCACTGTGAACATGCAGACTGGGCTGTTTCAACAGGCATCAGAGAAACTTGCTTCTAATCATGCAGTTCACAGTATGGACTGTTTCCATCGTATTGTTGAGGCAAGTTAAACATTTACTGATTTAATGAAAAAAACAACTCGATTTCAAAGCAGGCGTACTACTACTGTACTAGAAATATAGATCTATACTGTAGTTGGTGTCCTTCCTTATGTTCCATTTTTTCAAATCTATGATCAACAGCAATGGCAAGCAAAATTGTAACAGGACAATTGCAACAGACCCCACTGTTGCTGACAATGAGCCCAAATACAACATCTGAAATAGTAAATGATCCAAGCAAATTGTTGCTCTGCTTGGGATGAACATGTCATTCATGTGATTGACTAGAATTGGCTAGATGTGTTTTTTTCCAGTCTATGTATACTGATCTGCCATGATTGTGGTGGCAGACATTAAGTCAACCAGCAGAGAAAAGCAGCCTGCATACCCATTTGTCAGTAAAACCGGATACTAAACTGGATACAACCAGATATTAAAGAACTTGGCTGACACACATCGCCCCAATCCTGACCACAATCTTTCAGACTTTACTGGATACCGTCCGCCTATCACAAGACTGGCTGGGAACCAACATATCTTGTGCTTTCAAGAAAGGTGACTGGCATATCCCATCAAACTACCACCCGATCTCACTGACATCTGTATGTTGTAAAAAAACTCATTGAGCACATAGTCTGCCGCCACATCATGTCCCACCTAGAACAAAAAATATTCACAAATCTCATCCATGGCTTCCATTCAGGCTCTTCCACTGAGACCCAACTGTTCACCACTACCAACGATCTGCTGATGTCCTTCGACAAAGGGAAGCAAGTGAATATATGCCCATTTTGGACTTCTAAAAAGCCTTTGATATAGTACCCCACGACCGTCTCCTCCATAAGTTGACCAGTTACGGCGTCACCAGCACCCTCCACACCTGGCTTACCTGCTTCCTACAAGAGCGAACCATGCAAGCGGTGGTAGAGGGCACTACATCCAACGCCACAACTGTCTACCCAGGAGTGCCACAGGGCACCGTACTCAGCCCCCTCCTATTCCTGTGCCACATAAATGACCTCCCAGAGGCAGTCAAATCCCAAGTACACTTATCTGCAGATGACTGCCTCATTTACTGGGAGATCAACAACTTTAGTGACAACTGCACTCTACAAGAGGACCTCAAGTCAGTAGAGTCATGGGCAGATAAATGGGGCATGCGGTTCAATCCTTCAAAGTGTTACATCATGAGCAGTGCACAATCCCCTACCTCATCCTACTTCTAGTTCTACTCCTAAATAATACCAACTTGTAGCAAGTCCCTTATAACCCATACATCAGCATCCAATCTGCCACCAACCTCAAATGGTCTCAACACATCACCTGTATCACAAAGAAGGCCAACAGCACATTAGGATTTCTCTGGCCGAATCTCAGGCACAGCCCCACCTCCTGCCGCCAAAGAAATGCCTACCTTGCACTCGTACGCCCTGTCCTCAAGTATGCAGCAATCATTTGGGACCCGCACATGCAGCAAGAGATCAACATGCTGGAGCGCATACAAAGAAATGCTGTGCACTTCATAGCACTTCATAGCAAATGGGGACTACCGCTCACACCATGCCAGGCCTCATAATGGGTCTACTGAGAAAATATGAGCTTACTACACACCAGAAAAGAACACATCCGCTCCTCCAACTACTTCTAAGATTCTTTTACAAGGTGGCTGAGGGTCTGGTGCAAAGACCAGTGGTCACCCTGAGTGACTTCATCACACCGCAGAAACCAGGACAACACATCCGCTCCACCAGAGACAATAGTATGTACCTGACACAAAACCCAGTGGAGAACTATATATACGGAACAATGATAGGTGCTATTACGTTCCTAAAACACACACAACAATCAGATCATTCATATTTACCAAAGACAATAACTGAGTGGCAAACCACCTCACCGATAACATTGTCCACCAAAAGTCAGTCAACTGTTTCAAGTCAGCACTGCAAATAAAAAACCAGAGGCCGATAATAAATCATCGTGCTGCGTACCCCCACCATTGAGCCTATGCCAGTAAATGGATTGACCTTTAAAGACGTATTAATCCAGATCTAGATCAGAAAGAGTCTATTCCTACTACTGGCAAATAACAAATGACTCCTGAATGACTGATGCTTATTGGAATCAACTTCAGCAGACGACAAATTGGTCTTTACATCTAATAAAGTAATTTGTATCTATCCATGCTTGACTATTCATTATTTTTTTCAAATTTAAGCCGTGAGGCTTTGGTAAGATTTTTTATGGAAGGACTGATTGGAAAGGACTGATTTCTGTTTTGCTACTTTATGACCCATACAGCCAAGACTGGCACTGCAATATATTTGTTTTCCATCAGAAATCAAGGTCACTTATTTATTTAGAATTCTCAAGACTGCACTAGATGCTAAGTGAAAACAATGTGCTTAGATTCAATAATCAAATTTGATATTTGATTCAAAGGCCTCTCTTCTAACAACTAAAGGAGCATGAAAGGATAACCTTTCCTGTGAGTTCCACTCATATATATCCTGATGAATGGCCGATTCTCAGCTTACCCCCATTCCACGACATGGGATTCATAATCCCAGTACTCTCTGGCTTTATGTGTGTTGACATCAGCATAAACACGTGCTCGACTTGGGACTGGCATAATGGTGTTTGGCTTTAGTCTCTCGGTTCTTTCTTCCTCCGGTTACCATGGATTACGAACACCAGTCCGTCGATCTTTTCACTCCTGTCTGTCGCATACAATGAGAATCTTCGGTAATCTTGAGTTGATTTCGCTAGCCAAGAATGGCTAGGTTCGTTTCCTCCTGCAATCACAAAAATAAAACACTGATGTTTCCATTCTCTTTTAAATGAATGGATAATGTTGGCATAGTAAATAAAAATTTCAAGAGAACATGGCACGATAAAGTTAAACCGCAAGTCGTTGAGTAAGTAACGAACAGCGTGTTACGACAGTCGCATACGCACCTGCGGCTAAAGTCACACTTCCTGTGGGACAGCACGTCCCTCAAACTTCAAAATTTCACTTCATGTTCGTTTTAGGTCCGGTGTGCGTATGTTCTTGCCTCATATTTGCGTACATAACAAAAAGTTTTCAAAGTCACTTCGTTTGCATGAGAGAAAAAAAAAAAGAACTAGCACAAGATGGCGACTGTCGCTCACACCGTAAGCTACCGCAACGAGGCCGCTCCGCAGACGTTTCTTTACTTACTTCCCTTTATCATCATCGGCAAGTGCACATGCACCGGATTGGCTAAGCTTATGTGGCAACGCCTATAAACAGTTTGATGTTTTGTTGAGGAAGTAGAACGACTGACATGACGGCTGTGTCGGAGATAATGAGGAGGCTTCAGTTTCAATCGATCTTTAGACAGACTCGGTCGGCTGAGAATAATTGTTACGCTGATCTAAGCATCAGCCTTGGTAGGCGCGAATATCACGCCATACAGTATAATGTACAGTAGAGTTTTGTCTGCTAGCACAGTCACAAAACTAGGAATGTTATGAAAACGAGTGATAAATATCACCTACTGCTTTGCCATAAAGACAATGTCCTAATTTATAAGCCGCCCACGCGAAGAGAGCCATGGCAAATGACGTTGACATAGGCCTCAAAACGAAGGCTTTTTTTTTTTTTTTTTTTTTTAAATGTGCGTACTTGGTGTTTTGTTTCGCCGTGGCTTTAGTTTTTGAGAACTAAAAGTCTTAAGTTTATGCCTGTGTGTACCATCAATAATTTTGAGGTCATTATAAAGTTTTACAATCCTTTGTATTCATTGTTCAACACATGACAGATCCTGAATTGCATACTTTGTCAAAGATTTTCCACATTTATTTGAAATTGTTGTGTATCTATCTCTTTTGCGTGTGTGTGTGTGTGTGTGTGTGCTGTCCTCGGCATTTGTTTTCTGTAAATGCCAAAATTGGTGTAAATGCTTTTGGGAACAAAAAGTTTGGTTTATGTTGACAACATAGTGGCAGAAGCAGATGCTTGTGGGAACAATAAAGCTGTTAGTGGTAGCCAACTTTTAGAAAATTCCCTGTGTGTGTATCACAGATGATTTTTATTGAGTGCTGGGGTAATGTTAAACTGCAACTGACAAATTGTGACTTGGATCTTAAAACATAATTTGATTCTATACTTTGTCAACCCTGCTCTTCAGAAGCTGTGTTAATGGACATTTCTTGTTTATGGTATGTGGCTTTTTCACAGTTGGACAGCTGATTTGTTGCTGGTGTGTAATATAATTCCCTGTAGATTTATATTGTGAGTTCATCACAGTATAAATCTAGAGGGGATTTTCTCACATTTCAGAGGTAGCTTTATATGCTGCTTGCTTCATTGATACAACTGTTTGAAGGGATCATACTGGGCCCCCTATAACATCCTACAACTGTTTTAGGCCGTAAATAGGAAGTGCATATGAACAGCATGTTTAACACAGCAAGGTCCTAAGCTCTGTCAGACAGAACACGAAATGCAGTGCCAAATAAAGCAAGTAGCACACAAGGAATCTTTACTTGAGGTCAGTAGCATCTGCCAAAACAACTGAAGGGGCATACTGGCAGACACATTAATTTAAGGTCAGTTTGGCCCCTGAACAGCTTTTGTCATGCTCAAGAACATCTGGGCATCTGGAGGAATCAGCGTAAGAACCAAACTCCGCATCTTCAACTCCAGTGTGAAATCAGTTCTGCTCTGTGGATGCGAGACATGGCGGACAACACAGACAATGCAACAAAAGATTCAGACATTCTTCAACACCTGTCCGAGGCGCATCTACAAAATCTGATGGCTGGACAAGATCCGAAACGAAGATCTGTGGGAGTGCACAGGAACCAGTGGCCAAGCAGATACTTCGAAGGAAGTGGGGACTGGATCAGACACACCTCAGGAAGCCAGCGTCCAGCACCACACATCAAGCCCTGACCTGGAACCCGCAGGGAAAGAGGAAGAGAGGTTGGCCTCGCAACAGCTAGAGGTGAGACACTGAGGCGGAGCTGAAACAACAAGGGACCAACTGGACTGGAATGACCAGAACAGCCCAGAACAGAGTGCGATGGCAAAGGGTCGTCAATGGCCTATGCTCCACCGGGAGCGATGGGCATAATGAAATGAATGAATTGCCTCTGAACTTCAGGACCAAGTTCAGCTGGAATTACTTACTTACTTACTTAATCCTCTTCATCCCGCAACCCGAGACATAAGGCGCCAACAAGCTCCCTCCAGCCCTCTCTGTCCTGGGCAAGCCAGCTCAGTTCATTCCAGGTCTTGCCTGCCTCTCTCATCTCCTCATCCACTGTCCTCCTCCAGGTGCCGAGTGGTCTGCCTCGCTTCCTCTTCCCCGGTGGTGCCCATCTCAGCGCAGTATGAGGGAGTCTGGTCTTGCCCATCCGAAGGATGTGTCCCAGCCACCTCCACCGCCGCGCTTCTTCCTCAGCCACAATGTTGTTTATGCTGGTGCGCCTTGACACTTCCCTGTTGGTGACACGCTGCTGCCACTGAAGTTTTAGGATTCGGCGAAGACACCTTCCTTCGAAGCCTCTGAGCCTGCTCTCAATCTTCTTGTTGGTTCTCCATGTCTCTGAGGCGTATAGGAGTACTGAGCGTACGTCGGACCTATAGATCTTCAACTTGGTTTTGGTTTCCAGGACAGCTGACTTCCAGATGGTTTTTCAAACCGCTGAATGCCCGAGCTGCGAGTCGAGTCCTATCCTGGTTGAGATCTCCTGCTCGATGTTGCTATCGGCCGAGATGTAGCTGCTGAGGTACTTGAAGTGTTCCACCTCCTCTAGAGCTGAGCCTCGCACACTGGTCGTCTCTGCGCTCTTCGTCTTCACCTTCATGATCTTGGTCTTGTTGGGGTGAATCTTGAGTCCCACACTACTGGCTATTAGGTCCACTCTTGATGTTTTTTCCTGGATGTCTTTCTGGGCGTGCGACAGCAGTGCAATATCGTCGGCGAAGTCGCAGTCTTCAAGCCTGGCTGTCAGTCTCCATACAAGCCCTCTCGCCCTATCGCTGGTGGCCTTCCTCATCACCCAGTCAATGACGACAAGGAAAATTGTCGGCGAGATCACGCAGCCTTGCCTGACCCCGGTCCTGACGTGGAACCACTCGCTCTGCTGTCCATCATGTCGCACACACACTGGTTGTCAGTGTACATGTCCTGTAAGATGTTGATGACTTTAAGAGGAAACCCGTAGGCTTCCAAGATCTTCCACAGCGAAGGATGATGAATGCTATCAAAAGCCTTTGGAAATCAATATAGTTGATGTACAGCATTCATCATCCTTCGCTGTGGAAGATCTGGATGGTTATAGAGAATGTTGTCTTTTTCTTTCTTCTTGCTTGATATATCTGCCATCATCTTCTTGAAGATTCTGATGTGTAACTGAGGGAGAAGGGGGAAGGGGAAGTGCTTTGTCAGTATGATAGAAGTAAGGTCAGATAATGTTGCTTATAGCCCAGCCGACCGCAAAGGGCCATATCAAGGCTGTCACCACATCAAAATCAACTCACAAGTCATCAAAAAAAAAAACCCTTTCACACATCTCTTTAAAATACATCTTCCTAAAACACACCAGAAACTTTGTTAAAAATCTGTCATCTGTAAAATCAGAAGCTGCCCAAATGATCAGTTTTCCTGGTCAGGGGAGGCGGTAAGAAGGGGAGAGGAGAGCACTGGGTGGGAATTGGGACATGGGATGGTGAAGGGGGAGGGTGGGAGAAGGAAAGGGGGAAGATGGGGTGCGGTGTCTAAACCTGGATTTGAAGTCCTCCATTGAGGTTGATAAAACTGTATTAGTTGCATCACAGTTCCAGTCACAAACTATCCTTTGAAAAAAAAATGAGTGTAAAGAGATGGTATGAATTGCCTTGCTTCTCACCACACTTTCATAGGATGAGCACTATTTTGTGTGTGTGAGATTGCAAATTTTTTTTAGTCTGGTGTTTCCTTTGGTGGTGAGTTTTCTCTGCCCCTGCTCTTGAGCCTGATTTACAGCTTTTTAACATCCTTTTCATGAAGACTACATTGCCTTCTGTGGTCAGCTTAAACACCACCCAGTGCAGTTTTAGTACCTGTATAACCAGCCTGGTGAAACTGTTACATTACATCCCAGTGCTAATGTCAATATTGTTTCTTCACCGTTTAATATGAACCAATATGTTATATCCTGTAATGTTACTATTTTGCAAGTCTTGACTCCCTGAATGTAATAATGTAATTAACCTTTCAAGAATGAGATGATGCTGCAATATGATCCTTGTGGTGTGTTGTCTGGAAAAATACCAAATACACACTGAAAAATGTGAAAAACCTGATTACACCACGGTTTTGTATTGTTTGTTGAGCATTGGAGTAATGATGATCATGACAGAAATTTATTTTAAGATTCACATTGCCAGCTCCAGTAGTGGTTAGTGTCACCGACTGGCATGGAACTCAAACAACTTCAGAAGAGTTTAATCATTCAACCGATGATCATGTCATTTATTTAATATTTGCCAGCTCCTAGTCCTGTCTAGAACTGCAGAGTATGAGGTCCCATAACGAGATAACAAGAATCATACAGCCTAGCTTTATTCATATTACAATTTCATCGTGGAGATTTTTGTGCAAGTACTGGATGAAAACTACAAGTGTTTGTTCTTTGCAGGCCTGAATGATGTCAAAGTATATTAATGAAGAGGTAAAACCAAAAATAAGCATGTTACGTCTGAGACCAAAGGGAACTCCATAGCATCATCATCATTTACTTTGCAGATTATTACAAATAGGTATGAGACAAGTTTCAGTTTCTGTGCTTTTTTTTTTTTTTTTTTGCACTGTTCTCACTTTCAATTATCCCTCCTCATCCATATCTGTAAAAAGTGTGTGCCAGAGTCTAAGGTGTCATCAGACTTGCAAGGATTGTGAATGGAGAGATGAGGTAGTGATCATCCTTCAAATGAAGTCAGGTTCAGTAACTAAGCTGTGACTGCAAGGGCAAAAGGTGAATAGCGGTCTCATCCGGTACTAAACATAGATTTACAGAATGTAATGAATCACGTCACCTGACCCATTGTCAGACATCCGTTGCCAGCCCTTTTGGTCCGCCATTTTATTTTTGTCTGTTTTTTGGTTGAGTTTCTGCTTGTAGTTGTTACCAATAAGGCTATGACCTCATTTGACCCATGAGAAGGGTTCACTGGGACACACATGCTGATTGGTGATGCTCAGCTGTGTTCCAGCTGCTTGAAGGCCAGATGTTTGATCTCTCCTGCTGTAACTCTCTCTCCAACATGCAGGTTCTGGTGAATCTGTTTAGGTAGGAAACTGTCTCTAGAATTCAAAGGTACAAAATGTCCATGTTACTTGGCATTTTTTATGCTTTCTTTTCTGAACTGTCAAAATTATTTATCACCAGAAAAATTCTTTTTATAACACTTTTGGTTTTCCAATTCTGACCTCTCCACCCCTCCAATCTTCAAAGTTTAAAAAAATATAACTCAATCTTTGAAAAGGGACATAGACTAGGTCTACATTGTTAAAAGTCCTGCCTTCTGATCCGTGTCCTACCCTGGGTAGACTTTACCAGTGAAGAGTCTGGCACCTGTTTTGTTCTCTTCTGTGGCAGGAATGGCTTCCTTCTCCTTCTCCCCAACCCCTCCAGCTTTCCTGAGTGGGCTGGTGTTGAGGAATTGCGGGTGAAACCTGTGATTCTCCTGCCTCGTATTGTGTTGATTTTGATAAGAAAGTGGCAAGGAGTGAGCCTATGCTAACAGTAAGGAGGAATTCTTCTTGGTTTGTCTGGAACTTGGGAGTAAGCCTAACTTCCAGATGTTGCGTTCTATGGTGAGACACACAGATACATGGGAGTTGAAAAAAAAAAAAAAGGGACATACGTGTTAAAAAGGACCTGCAGGGTTCCCCATGAGTGTTTTGCTGGTGGGGTAGAATTGTTTTTTTTAGGTCATTATCAAATGATTGTCTGAGACTGTTGTTTGCTGTTTTTTGGATTTCTTGCATAGGGCCTGTGTTCCATGATGTGGAACAATCATAAGCGTACAGTAAAATTTCATTACATGTATGACCAAGTGGGAGCTGGCCATGAACTAAAAGAGTTTATCAAAGACCTTAATGGAACCCTACACTATCAAAGATTGACAGACCCCTGCATCATGCTGTAGGAGCATGTCTCCCTTTTGAACTTGGCTGTTAGTGACTCCTCTTCAGAGAGACGTCATGGTAATGAAAACCCCACTAATGGATGTCTTTCCATCTGGGAAGCCTTCTTCTTCCCCCTTACTAACCACTGTCTGCAATTTAGGCAAACTAGCTTTCTGCTTTTTCTGTCTACAATCCGCTGCATCTTTGATCCAAACAAGATTTCTGCTGTCGTCTATTGCTAGGGGGTCAGAAAGGAAATCTTTTTGTATTGGGGTCAGAAAGGAAATCTTTTTGTACTAAGTTCTGCATTCATTTTCTGCAGGTGTCATAAAAAGCAGCATCCACTGATCGGTGCATGACATGGCAGAAATTGTCCCTCTCAGAGAACACACCTGGGTGTCCTGAGTAGGTGGGAACCAGAGTGGAAGACAAGAGAATAACGCCACTAAGAGGATATGGAAGATGGAACAGCAAAGTGTACACATGAATAGATAAAAGCTAATAACAATTCATAGTTTATAAGGTCATGTTGGCCTGTATTCCTTCAGTTTTCTGTACAGTGCAATGTTGCTCACACGCTTCAGCACCATGTGTCAGTCACACTGGTTTCTGATCTGTAGCAGATGAAATAATCTGTTGAGATTTTTTCACCGATTTCTTACAAATCAATAAACAAGGTGTATTGCTTAGTTTCTCTGTTTCTCTGTGTGTAGGTGTTGTTGCCAGTTCTGCAGGTGTGTGAGTTCTGCGCAGGCATCAAGACAGTCAGTCACTGACGGCAGTTTGGTCACAGGAAAAAAAGGCTTGAAAGGAGAACTAGCAGAATGACCAACCCAATTTCTATGCATTTCATTTATTCCAGAATCATGACATTTTCTGAAGAATAATCAGACTGATTTGATAAGTACACACAACACGCATATATAGAAGGGCGGGAAATGCACACGCACACACTCTGATGGGTCAGAACACACACACACACACACACACACACACACACACACACACACAGAAAATCAAAACTATGAGACTTAACATTCACAACATGAATTCACACATTTACAAATAATTTGTTTGTATATATTGAGTGTTCATCAGGAAAACCAATGTACCAATAGTATTGCAGAACGGACAAGGAAATTGTTTATGAAACTCTGGAGTTGTGAGACAATTGACAGGACAGAGGAACCTTATGAACACGTCTTTAGTGCCCCACTGAATCGTCACGGAATTAACAGACAAGCAGCAACGGGTGGGGGAGGGGGGGGGGGGGGGGGGGGGGGGGGGAGGTGAGGTACCGTACTCTACTGTGCATGCTTGAAAAAACAGCTGAAAACCATTTTTCAGATTCTCTTTGGAATTCAATCAAATTTTTTCACTTTTTTTTTTTTTTAGACTAATGTGGAATGTGTGTTCTGAAATTACACATCGACAAGCAAAATGGAACTCCAGAAAAAAGCAATGATTTTCCATTACATTCGTCCTTTTCGAAAGGACAGTCACAATCATAACATGGATAACATTTGAAGAATGAACAAAAGAGACGAACATACAATTACCATGCAGAAAGAGACTGTTTGTGTGTGGATGTATGGGCAAGTGTGTGTGGGGAACACTAAGCTTTTTCTAAGTGGGTTCAAAATACTAAAAATAAATATGTATGGTGCTGGTAATTACTTCTCTTTAACTTCAATAGTAGCTGAAAATGGTAAATTACAATATCACACACGTTCACATACCAAGCAGTATGCAAGTAAAAAATATTCACAGGACAGCTGTTTAATATGCATGGCTGTACTTCATGCAATAAACAAAGGTGAGAATTGGACACTTTGACAAAAAAAAAAAAAAAAAAATAGCAATACTCCATCCCATATCAAGTCTCTTAGATAATCCTAGACTAGTCAACCCTCATTTTTATCATACAATGATCTTGCCAATTTTTGCTTAAGTAACTGCATTTTCAGTGCAGCAATCAATATTTTCTTCTCTTTCCTTTTTCTTTCTTTTTTTTTTTGACTTTTTTTTATCACTGGTTGCAAGTTCTCAACAGTGCTCTCTCTCTCTCTCTCTCTCTCTCTCTCTCAATGCAAACATCTTAAAACTATTCTTGGCGATAGCTTCTTTCTCTCACAACCATCCTTCTGTTTCAATCATCTCTTCAAACGCAGGTGCCACAGCGTAGTGGTTAAAACACCGATTCTCAGTCTGAAGGTCCTAGAATCCAGTCCTAGTTGGCCTGCCGTGTGAAGCATGGACACACATTCTCATTCTCATCTCTCAGATTAGCACAGTTGTGACTGGCACTGCTTCAGCAGATCTGAGACTGCCCACCAAGAAACTTCATGAAAACCAGTAGTTGTAAACAGTCCTATTTAGTAGGCCTGTATTACATCCAGTCACCGTGGAGTCTGTATTCCTTGTGAACAGAGGAGGCTCAGTTTAGCTCTGCTAGTTACAACTTCAAGTGTTTGACACCATCTGGGTAAAGGGGAATGATGATAATGTTTTTTTTTTTTTTTCAAATATGATAAATCCGAAACTTCTATTAAACCTACCAACAGAAAATAAACCTGAATTCCTGTGGTTAAAAACTATAGATGGCCTACCAGTATGTAAAAACTATAAATAAGCTAACATTTTGCAAAAACAATGCACACACACACACACACACACACACACACACACACACACACACACACAAATTATATAGATATATATATATATAAAACACAAAAAGTAGCCTGTTCATACACAGCTTTTTCTTTCATTTCTAAAATCAAATTTGCCAAAATATGCAAATAAACAGTAAACTTCAGCAAACTTAACTGTAAGATGGAAAACCTCCTTTTCAGCTTCAGTTTCATCAAGGAGGTGTCACTGCATGCGGACTAGTCCATATACGCTACACCACGTCCGCTAAGTTGTGCGCGACCACACTGTGCATGATTTTAAGCTGATGGGTAAATGAATTGATAACCAAGCTGAGAGAACTTAAGAAGAGGGTCTCATGGCAACGGCTTAGCAAATGTTTGACCTATGCATTAGCCTAACGAGCTGGTCAAACCTTGAGTGCCTTCATAACATTGGTTGTGCCTTTTTTTAATCATTGTATGTGTGTGCAGTGAATGTACACGTGTGTGTATGGATGTGTGGGCACGGGCCCATGTGTGTGCATGAGCGCATGTGTGTGTGCATGAAGTGCATGTACGTGTATGCATGAGTGTGTGTGTGTGTGTGTGTGTGTGTGCGTGTGTGTGCGCTTGTGTGTGTATGTGTGCACGCACATGCATGTGTGTGTGCCTGCGTGTGCGAGCATGTGTGTGCACACGTTCAGAAGTGCAAGTGCGTCTGAGCGTGTGATTTGTGGGTTTGTGCGAGCATACACACGTATCTGCATATGTATGTATACATATTACATGTGTGTATGTGTCTTTGTATGTGGGTTTGAACGCATACAGTGCGTGTGTGCATGCACATGTGCATTTATGTGTATGTGTGCATGCGTGTGGTGTGGACATGGAAACAGAACATGAATTTGGACGCTATGTTATACTATGCATCCTTGAAATTGTGGGATCAGCATGGAATCAATCCTCAAGGAACTGTTGGAAGTGATGTTGGATGAAGTACTTCTTAGTGCACTGACATCATCAGCCCCCACACATTCAGGGAGGCAGGGTGACACTGACAGTGTCACTCACTGGACCAAAATTCACAGCAGGCAGGAGTGCAGAAGCACTTCTTCATCATGGAAGTAACCATTTCCCTGTTGTATTCAGTTTACAGAAACTATCAAGTTACACAAATGAAAACAAAAGGACCCTTTTCAATATACAACAATGAAGGGATTATCGTAGGAACATCAAGGAGTAGAAGACACGAAAGAAACAATACAACTAAACAAATCGTTCAACCCCTTTGGTGGAATACAGACATGGAAACAGCTTGGAAAGAGATGCAAGGCTGTAACTAGTGTAAGAATTTGACAGAGACAAAGAAGAAAACCTTCCCCTGATCTAGCTATTAAAACAGACATGAATCAGAAAACTGAACAATTCGAAAGAGCAGCTGAAGAAGCAAAAGAAACCAAGTGGCAACAACTTTGTCTGTCACTTGATTATGACAGAACTCTCACTCAGTACTGGCACTTTTATAATCGCATGGAAGGAAAACACAAACAACCCCCCAGATATCTTAGACGCTGATGGGACCACAGAACTCAAGACAAATGAGGAGAGAGGGTCGGCTCTGCTTACACATTTTCGTAGAACAGAATGATCAAAGAAATTTGGAGGAAAAGAAGAAATATTTGACCAAGTTAAACCAACACCTAGCTCAGACTGGCACTGATGATGAAATTACAGCATCTGAACTGGATGATGCAATAGCTAGCTGCACTAAGGATAGTGCTCCAGGTCCAGGTCCTCCTCTTCAATTGCCAACAGTCTGTTCACCAAAAACGTACACAGAAGCAAATACAAATGTTCCACCTTCTACCACTTCCATGGGATCACACACACTTTCACATGTGTTATGCTGACAGATTGTATGAAATTATGTAGTTAATCAAGGATGTGTTTTGCTTGCTCAGACATGCTAGGGTTTTGCGTCTCCTTATATGCAGATGATCAAGCATATTGAAGACCCTGTAATGTATACCTGTGCTTGGTATGTGATGGAAACAGAAAATTCCCAGCAAGCAAGGAATGCTGTGCTGAAATAGCACACAGCAACAACTCACTTAAACACCATATATTGAACGTGCCCATGAAAAGCAGCAAAACAGTTGGTTCACGTTGGGCACAGGATAATCGAAAAACAACCATCTAACAAATATGCACACCAGTTCTCTCTCTCACTTTCACTACCTTAGCTTCAGATAATCCATCACGGACTCAGGTAAACCTGTCAGTTGGATAACAACTGTCTGATGCATGCTCACCAATTCTCTCTCACTTTCACTACTTCAGCTTCAGGTAATCCATCAGAGACTCAGGTAAGCCTGTCAGCTGGTCGAGATAACTGTGGTGCTGCACACTGTTCCTGACCCTCCTACGACACAGATGCTTCAGACTATAGACATGCAGTCCATTCACTTGTCCATCAAACATGAGTCCACATTCCTGGCTTCTGAGGTCTTGAACCTATCCACATCATCCTGTGTGCAGACGTAGCCAGCGTCTATGAGGAGGTGAGTGGTGTGTTGTATTGCAGCTGTATCCCTGCTGTTCTCTACAGCTTTGGGTCAGGGCATTCACCAAAAGACTCAACTCGCTTTCATCTGAACCAGAGGATGTCGAACAGGACATAAATCCACCATGGCGAATTAGTTCCCCTGCACATGCTCTCAGTCTGGCATCATCCGGGAATTTTGTCAACCAGTACAAGCATTTCTGCAGAGGTGTGAAGCCCCTCTGTGTATCCCTGATCAAAAGATTAGCCCCTTTGTCCAAAAGGAAGGAGAAAACTGCAGAGCTGTGAGGTAGATAAACGTCCACTGACTTGTGCAGCAAGGTATCAGGGGCATTGTAAAGGATGCTTCCACCTTCTTCCTCCTCTTCCTCGATTATGCAGCCTGCTGTGGAGTTGATATCAGCTCCTGAACACACCACCACATCAAACATTTATTTTCTAATTAATCAGATTTTTTTTCATCAATGACTGGCAATTTGATTTTGAAAAGAAATAAGAAAAAGGGAAAATCCTTTGACTTTTTTAACATATCTGTCAAACAATCAATGGCATTCTTATCTAAATTGTAAAAAGTATTTGAAATAACTCTCCCAGATAGCATGGACAAACGAATTGCAAGACAAAACACAATGCCTTTCGACCTTTTAGACCTAAGAGGTCAAATGAAACACATTGTGTTTTGTCTTGTGATTTGTTTGTCCATGTTATCAGGGGGAGTTATTTCAAAGACCTTTTTAAACTTTGCCTAAGAGGTCAAAATGCATCATGTTTTATCTTGTAATTCGTTTGTCCATGTAATCTGGCAGTGTTCTTTCAAACACCTTTTACAATTTAAACTTTTGCCTGCCATCACCTCACTTTGCAACTGGGATTCTTATCTGTTAACCATATGTGTGCAGACTTGCTACACATTACAATTATAGAGAACAGTCACTGTGATTACCAACCAGCATCCACCAGGGCAGAAGCTATGGCTGGATGGAAGGGAAACCCTTCAGACCGATGATCCTCCACCGCCATCATCAGAGGGCTGACACTGGCCAGTGTGCCCGAGTCTGAATTCTTCTTCTGAATATGGATCCGACCCAAACGATTCGGCTTTGCTCCTGTGAAAATGGATGCAGTGTTCTTATGCTCTCATCACACACACACACACACACACACACACACACACACACACACACACACACACACACACACACGCACATTCAGTAGCACACACACACACACACACACACACACACACACACACACACACTTCGTACATGTGATAGTGCAGGAGAAAATCAGGCATAAGAGACTTTTTGCGAAATCAATGTACAACTAAATTCATGGAAAAAATTGAAAAACAAAACTGGAATATCTTCAAAGGTTTTGATTTTACAGTTATCTTACAAGTTTGACATATGTCGCCAGTCATTTGGCGGAAAACACAAATTCTGACAGATCTAGCCTCAGTGAAAAAAAAAAATTAAGATGGACGCGTATATGCTCTGGTAAAACAAATGTTAATTACTAAACAAGCATCCCCTCATTTATTTGAACATGTATCAGTTACTAACAAAATGACTTAAAGTCAACTTACTAAATTTGATCAATTTCCACACTCACAGCATTTATGAAGCAGACTGCTCTTCGTTCAGTGTGTCCCTACAGCTCACACACACACACACACACACACACACACACACACACACACACCACCACACTCCCACCACATAACTACCACAACAAACATGAAAGAAACTGTACCATGCTGAAGAAGCTGTTGAACAATTGGCAGGTTCTGATGGCAGATGGCCACACACAGCGGTGGAACATACAGCGTACAACCGTCTACGGAGAAGTTCAGCAGTTTGTTCAGCTGACATTCTCTTCCTTCTAGCAGTGCACAAACCTTCACATAGAACAGTCACACCCACACTTACATAAGCAAAGAGACATATATGCACCAATGCATATTATGTAACCACACATATGTGAAAAGAAAAGACAAATCAACCCTGTCTTCTGCAAATGTGGTCAAAACAGAAAGGGTAGTCCTGTACTGGTAACACTGAACAGTCAAAATGAACATTTTGTCATGAAACTATTGGAAGTAATTATTATACATAAAGTACAAACATAATCCCATTTAATGCTGATCATATGTCAGTCATAAACAAAACCATCTGATCAAGCTTTCTTCTTTCAAACCATATAAGGATTAAGCTTTGACTCCAACCCTTTCCCCCTCCTCACCCCTCCCTAATCCTCAAAATTGTTGTCAGGTAATTCTAATATGTCAAGGCTTCTACTATCAGAATTCATACAGAGTTTAATCTGGAAAATTCAAGATGATCTCAAGGATATTTCATACCTAAACTCTGAAATTTAAAGAATGCCTGGATGGGAAGAGCTAAAATGCTTACACCAGAATTATAAAGTCAGAAAGAATATCCAACAGCAAATTTCAAGTCAAGTATCATTACTCAAGACAATCACATCCTTTCCAATTTTTTTGCTCCTTTGTTTTTTTGTTGTTGGTTGTTTAATGCATCCAAAGAATTTTCAATTTCTTTTATGATGTCCTGAAGTGAAAACAATCTGTGACTTATATCCAGAGCTGCCACCCCCTCTGAAATATTTTCAGAAATAATCGGGAAATTTTACTGGAATATTTTGACACTTTTAAGTACACTCAGACCCCCTGTTGCAATCAACTGGAATGCATACAACATCTGCCTACATGGCATACATACAATGTCTACCTGCATCAAAGTCAAGTTCTGTCACAGGTACAACATCTGGGCAAGTTTCCCACAATGGAAGGCAGCATGAATAGATACTTTTTGGTGAAATTAGGTTGAAATATTTACCCCTGCTGCTGGTTACCAGCAGTTTCAGCTAAATCCACAGCATTATGTTTCTTAACCAAATTAGAAACTCCTCCGTTGTAACCCATGATTAGAATGAAGCAAAAACCAGAGATAACTTGACAAAGAATAGTTATGTCCTTACCTGTCTGGGAAATAAATCAGTTGACTGGTCCACTCGACGCAGGACCAGTGTAAACACATGTGCAACTGGCTTTGGCTCAGCTTCATCTCATGAAACTAGTGTTTGTGACTAACTTTCCCAACCCATGCTCAGTGCACAATTTGTGCAGCGAAACTATTAAGCAGCTTTTAACAAGAAAGTGAGTGAATCACTGAATGACTTTACCTAGCTTACAATAACACATCAGAACTACTTTGGCATTGGCATAACGTTGTAACATACTGCAACCAGAAATAACAAAATTTGACAAAATTAGGACAGTTAGCATCTCTGTATGACTAGTAATTAAAGCTACTTTTCAAGAGTTTTCAAGGATGATGGGAATCTTGATCTTAAAATGGGGATCCAAAGCCTTAAAAAGTGGCTCTAAAACCATGAAAGTTTCACAGAGACTCAAGGACTGTAAGTCTTACAAACCATGGTCATTTGGAAATAGGAACTCTACCAAAACTGACCTCGTTAAAGTTGTTTTCAATCAGCGCTTTCTTCAGCTGCCTCCTTTTCAGGTTAAGTGCCCTCAGACATTTCCTGAGTAGCAGAGTAGACTCAAACAGCTGCCAGTTTTCTTCTGGGCATCTCTGCATTATAAGCCATCTTCTGCAACAGCAAATCACAAGCCATTACTTCCAAGTCTGAATACAAAATAATTAAAGTAAACAAACAAACACACACAAATTCTTCCCCTCCCGCTTTCTATTGTTTGTTCATTAGAGGAACATATACCGATATAAAAAGTGGTTTTCATACAACTCTCTAAAAAATGGACTGAAGCAGCATCCAGCTGTTACACCGTTGTGCTCCTTTAAAACACAAGCAACAGTGATGCTGAGGACACTTGTGAAGGCAAATGCAAATGAAAATCATCTGGATACAAGTCCACATTGAAAGCATGTGATGCATACAAAGTCAATAATTGTGTTTTACTTGTCATCTAGTGAAGCACATGCCTGTCGATGTGCCCTTTAACCCTCTAGTACCCAACCATAGAAATCCTTGTGATAAAATTTTTATTTTTGCAGAATGAAGTCATTTGGGATTGGGAAAAACACAGCATGTTGTACTTTCTGGATATGGTTTAACATTATGGGATGACCTATTTATCATATATATGATATGTCAGGCATTTGGGACACACAAATCCTAATTATCATATATATATGTTAAACAGTGTGTTCATGAAACTATCATGTTAACATTTCATTCATTGCTTTTCTACTGTTTTCAAGTCTCAGACACAGGCATATTGACGTGTTCTGTTGTTCTCAGCATACATAGCGTCTTAACAGGAAGACATGAAACAGGTTGTAGCAGTTCCAGTCCTTGCTCAGGCACAGGTGCACTTTGTATTTGCTGCAGTAGACAAAGAAAGGTCAGGCTCATGCAGTCTCTGTTCTTGCAGCTCTCTCTTGCTGCTTTCCACTCAGCTGGTGCCCACAGCCATCTAGATGAACATCTGAAACTGGTATAGGAGTTCTTCTTTGCAGCTCTCACTTGTTGCTTTCCACTCAGGCTGGTGCCCACAGCCATCTAGACAAAAATCTGGAACTGGAATAGGAGTTCTTCTTACAATCTGTCAGTGTGGTCCTGTGCAGGTTTCCCAGGGCATTATCATCATCATCATCAGAATCGCTTGAATTAACAGCAGATACTGATGGAGTAGGATCAGTACAGCGTCATGATCCTGTCATCAACTGCTTTGACCTTACGAGATCCAGCTTCCTCATCGTCATCATCAGTACTACTCTCGTCCCGTGCTAACCATTCTTCACCGTAACTCTTTGACACTTCAAATTTGCTGTCATCTGGGTTGACAAAGCAGCAGACATTTGTGACAGGAACCTGGTATGTAATCATGCTGAAAAAAAAAAAACAGCAAACAAACAAACATAAGACAGCTTGTCCAGCATAATGAGACACACATATGCTCAAAGGTGTGCATACGCTTACATCTTTACCTTCCATCTTCCAAATCTGTCGCACATGTGTATGTGGACGCACACACACACACACACACACACACAAACACACACACACACACACACATGCACACAGATCTATGTGCACACACACATGTGCGTGCGCCATCACACACGTATTTATAAACATGCACTCTCTCTCTCTCTCTCTCTCTCTCTCTCACACACACACACACACACACACACACACCACATGGTCACTATAAACTGAAGCACAAGTGCATTATATAATTATTATTTTGCGAAAATTGCACACCAATGTCAGACATGCTCTGAGGCAAACTGCCTGGTGATAGCAGCAGTGCCAATCATATCATATATGATAAATATGGTACGAGTTAGCTCCCTTCCAAAGTCCATCTCTGTCCACCATTAATCATTTATGATAAACACACTTTAACTAGCTACAAAACGAAAACTATCGTAAGACAGACGAAACAACTCCGTGTACTTGTTTACCTTATTCATATGTACTGATTCAAAACAATACAGTTGAACTGGTACTTACGTGAATAAGAATGAAGACTTGAAAGTGACCTGCTGCTGTAGCTACCCACGTGTTGAAGCGGGAGGTAAAATTGGTACCGTTAACCGTGGAATGGAAGCCGTCACAACCGTGGAAACTGTACCGTAGTTCTCACCAAGCTACCACAGGTGCATGAAGTCTGTCTACCATAATGTAGGCGTGGGTACTAGAGGGTTAAGAATTTAGAAAGAGTGGGGGTTAGTTGCCGCCAAGGACATTGACAGGACATTGACAGGGTTAAGAATAAACAGTAAATAAGTGGGGTAGTCTTTGCTCCCATAAGGAAACCTAACACAGAGTAACTTTTATTCAAGACTGGCACAGCCTTTTAAACTTGAATAAAGTCAGACAAATACAAAGACGAACAATCTAATAGTGTGGGAAAAACAAGCGCAGGCCAACAACTAAATTGTCTTCATAGTAATGACTTGGCAAAACTTTGAACTTATGGAGGACAGTGGGTGGGGGGGAGGGGGGGGGGGGGGGGGGGAGCAGCAGGAGTTGAAGATGTAAAAAACTGGGAAAATGAAATTAAGAAAATATGAGAACTCTTCACTGGCTGCATAAGGGAACCATCGCAATCCCTTTTAAAGGCAGATATATTTGTATTGCCTGCTCCGAGGCCTTTCGTCCGCTGGGTCGGAAACTCATCAGGGAGACACGGCTGGCTGTATCTGCGCTCCTGGCGTCAATAGCGCCTCCAAATAGAGACACACCACAGTCCACAATACTGTGGTGTTCTCACCACCAAGGGTGCAAAAAAGAATCCAATAGCACCCCCAAAGCAGCCAGCGAAGAGTAGTAAAGGAAACCAAATGAAAGGGTGGGGAGGAAAAAAGTTGCTGAAAAACTACAGATATTATGCAGATAGTATAAAATGTAGGGCCAATCTTTGAGCCTACGCTTGAGGATCCACCCAAGGATGCAAGGGAGATCAGAAGACAAACACCAAAAACAGACTGAAACAAACAAATACAAGTAACCTCGATTTAATCAAAGGAAATCGGAAATGAAATGAGGCAGGGAACAGCAAACAATAAACAGTAAATAAGTGGGGTAGTCTTTGCTCCCATAAGGAAACCTAACACAGAGTACTTTTATTCAAGACTGGCACAGCCTTTTAAACTTGAATAAAGTCAGACAAATACAAAGACGAACAATCTAATAGTGTGGGAAAAACAAGCGCAGGCCAACAACTAAATTGTCTTCATAGTAATGACTTGGCAAAACTTTGAACTTATGGAGGACAGTGGGTGGGGGGGAGGGGGGGGGGGGGGGGGGAGCAGGAGGTTGAAGATGTAAAAAACTGGGAAAATGAAAATTAAGAAAATATGAGAACTCTTCACTGGCTGCATAAGGGAACCATCGCAATCCCTTTTAAAAGGGCAGATATATTTGTATTGCCTGCTCGAGGCCTTTCGTCCGCTGGGTCGGAAACTCATCAGGGAGACACGGCTGGCTGTATCTGCGCTCCTGGCGTCAAATAGAGACACACCACAGTCCACAACTGTGGTGTTCTCACCACCAAGGGTGCAAAAAAGAATCCAATAGCACCCCCAAAGCAGCCAGCGAAGAGTAGTAAAGGAAACCAAATGAAAGGGTGGGGAGGAAAAAAGTTGCTGAAAAACTACAGATATTATGCAGATAGTATAAAATGTAGGGGCCAATCTTTGAGCCTACGCTTGAGGATCCACCCAAGGATGCAAGGGAGATCAGAAGACAAACACAAAAAACAGACTGAAACAAACAAATACAAGTAACCTCGATTTAATCAAAAAGGAAATCGGAAATGAAATGAGGCAGGGAACAGCAAACAATAAACAGTAAATAAGTGGGGTAGTCTTTGCTCCCTGCCTCATTTCATTTCCGATTTCCTTTTGATTAAATCGAGGTTACTTGTATTTGTTTGTTTCAGTCTGTTTTGTGTTTTGTCTTCTGATCTCCCTTGCATCCTTGGGTGGATCCTCAAGCGTAGGCTCAAAGATTGGCCCCTACATTTTATACTATCTGCATAATAATATCTGTAGTTTTTCAGCAACTTTTTCCTCCCCACCCTTTCATTTGGTTTCCTTTACTACTCTTCGCTGGCTGCTTTGGGGGTGCTATTGGATTTTTTTTGCACCCTTGGTGGTGAGAACACCACAGTATTGTGGACTGTGGTGTGTCTCTATTTGACGCCAGGAGCGCAGATACAGCCAGCCGTGTCTCCCTGATGAGTTTCCGACCCAGCGGACGAAAGGCCTCGGAGCAGGCAATACAAATATATCTGCCTTTAAAAGGGATTGCGATGGTTCCCTTATGCAGCCAGTGAAGAGTTCTCATATTTTCTTAATTTCATTTCCCAGTTTTACATCTTCAACCTCCTGCCCCCCCCCCCCCCCCCCCCCCCCCCCCCCCCCCCCCCCCCCCCACTGTCCTCCATAAGTTCAAAGTTTTGCCAAGTCATTACTATGAAGACAATTTAGTTGTTGGCCTGCGCTTGTTTTTCCCACACTATTAGATTGTTCGTCTTTGTATTTGTCTGACTTTATTCAAGTTTAAAAGGCTGTGCCAGTCTTGAATAAAAGTTACTCTGTGTTAGGTTTCCTTATGGGAGCAAAGACTACCCACTTATTTACTGTTTATTATTTTGCTGTTCCCTGCCTCATTTCATTTCCGATTTCCTTTTGATTAAATCGAGGTTACTTGTATTTGTTTGTTTCAGTCTGTTTTTGTGTGTTTGTCTTCTGATCTCCCTTGCATCCTTGGGTGGATCCTCAAGCGTAGGCTCAAAGATTGGCCCCTACATTTTATACTATCTGCATAATATCTGTAGTTTTTTCAGCAACTTTTTTCCTCCCCACCCTTTCATTTGGTTTCCTTTACTACTCTTCGCTGGCTGCTTTGGGGGTGCTATTGGATTCTTTTTTGCACCCTTGGTGGTGAGAACACCACAGTATTGTGGACTGTGGTGTGTCTCTATTTGACGCCAGGAGCGCAGATACAGCCAGCCGTGTCTCCCTGATGAGTTTCCGACCCAGCGGACGAAAGGCCTCGGAGCAGGCAATACAAATATATCTGCCTTTTAAAAGGGATTGCGATGGTTCCCTTATGCAGCCAGTGAAGAGTTCTCATATTTTCTTAATTTCATTTTCCCAGTTTTTACATCTTCAACCTCCTGCTCCCCCCCCCCCCCCCCCTCCCCCCCCACCCACTGTCCTCCATAAGTTCAAAGTTTTGCCAAGTCATTACTATGAAGACAATTTAGTTGTTGGCCTGCGCTTGTTTTTCCCACACTATTAGATTGTTCGTCTTTGTATTTGTCTGACTTTTATTCAAGTTTAAAAGGCTGTGCCAGTCTTGAATAAAAGTTACTCTGTGTTAGGTTTCCTTATGGGAGCAAAGACTACCCCACTTATTTACTGTTTATTTGTTTGCTGTTCCCTGCCTCATTTCATTTCCGATTTCCTTAGGGTTAAGAATGTTAGCATTGCTAACAGTCAAATCTCAAAGCAGGCCAAGTCAGTGTCAGGATCGAATTCAGGTGGGTGTGTGGGAAAGTGGCTGGAAGTGGAGGGAACTCTTTGTATCGTTTAAAGAATGTTAAGACAAAGTCGAATGCAATGCATGTTGACTATTTTTGCATATTTTTGGAAAGAAAACGGCGATATGATTCCTTTTGTACCGACATCGGTCCAAGGTAATTGACAAACGTTCTCCATTTCAATATGACATCCCAACTCTTCTCCCGTCAAGATTTGACCATTTATCAAACGGAGACTACTTTCCACGGAAAGAAGGAGAGACAGGGGTGACAGAGTGTCCCTTTTAAAGGTCTTTGCCCTAAAATCTTACCATAACATACGCTACGCCCTAAAGTAGGATTAGCCTATAGCAAAGTGAACAAGTCCATGTGCCGTCACTCTGACACAAAAACAAAGTAACAACGCTAGCGATTTTTCTGATTGGCTGATAGTATCCAATCAATTGTGATCTTATTGTATACTGATGTGTGGAAAGTTCCAAGACATTACAGCAATCATTGCTAAACTAATTTTTCACTCGGTTCGTAGCGACGAGTGTGGCCCAAGACCAGCGTGGCGTGGAGAAAAAACCGAAATTGACGAGAGAAGAATGGACAAAGATCGCAAGTTCAACACACCTAAAAGCCTGAATGATATAAGTGACATGCAAGAAACTATGCTGGATCGAAGCCCGTAAGAAATACGTAAACACAGGTGGAACTATGAAGGATCGTTTGCAGATTTACCGCACACCCGGCAACCATCATAGAGGTCCAAAGGATGAATCCCGATCAACGTAACACGCCAGAATCAAGTTGGAGAGTCATTTGGAGTAGTGCTCGTTGAACTTTTGCTCGCGTGGCTATCTCCCTCCCATCAAAACCTCTTCGTCAAAACAAGAAACAGAAAAGGAAAAGAGAGAGAGAGAGAAGAAACGAAAAAAAAAGGGGGGGGGGGGGGGGGGGGGGGGGGGGGTGCGGATTCTTTGAAAGAAAGGCTTGAAGATTTTTTCCTCATTCAGGCTTCCGGCCCACAGTTCCAGTACTGGCTTGTCTCGCCATGGTCCCGTCACCAGCAATTCAAATTAAGCAACCAAGGTCAAGTCATTATGAGGCAATTTACCGGAGGAAACACTTGTATGCTAGATGCTGGGTTTTCTCTGCTGCTGCGCTTGTGTTTTGATAAACGTACTTGCCACTGACTCATTTTCCATCTATTCAAGATTTCTTTTGTTTTTCTTTAAGTTCTTCTTCCGTTAAGCGGCCGCCATCAATTGTTTTATGATTCTGTCACTATTTCGGGGGCCTGCTTGTGCATGGTATAGAGGTGCAAAAAAAAAAAAAAAGAAAAGCCTATGGCCCTCATGACCCAGCAGAAGATGTAGACCTGCTGCCCTGGCTGCAAGCACTGTCGGACAGCCCCAACCTACCATAAGGGAGGGTCAAGACCACACCTTGCGCCAGGCCGGCAAAAAAAAAGAAGAAGAAGAAGAAGAAGAAGAAGAAAACTTGTTAGGACATATGTTTGGTGACCCATGACACGGAAGTGTCAAAAGTGCACTGGTTGAAACTTGCTGGTGGTAAGGAGTTCCAATCTCTGATGGTCCTTAGGAGAAAAGAACCCTGTCTGTACTGTGTTCTGCTGGATATTAAGGCAAATTGTTGGTCATGTCCACTCGGTCACATGGTGGCAGGGGTTTCAGCTGGTCTTTCAGCCTTGATGCTTGTGCTAGCTTGTTGTTTATTTTGAACAGCATCACAATGCGGGCTGACCTCCTGCGATTCTCCAGCGATGGCCAGTTGAGCTTCTCAATCAGCTTACTCACACTTGATGTGCTGTGGTATTGTTGAGCACAAAGCGGGCAGTCCATCGTTGGATCCACGTAAGTTTAGTGATGCTATTCTGCTAGGTTGGATCACAAACAGTTGCTGCATACTCAACAAGTGGAGGAACTAAGGCCTTGTATGCTTTTTCTTTGACAGCTGTGTGCACCAATTTTAAGGTTGCCTAGAACTTGGTTGGCCTTCGAACAAATGGCATTAATGTGTTCATCCCAAGTTAATTGATGATGGATTACGACTCCAAGATATTTCACAGAGTCAACACTCTGTAAAGTGTGGCTATGTAGTGGGTAATTCCTCTTCTCATACTTTCTGCTTCTGGTGACAGGCAGAGCTGTGCATTTCCCTGGGTGAAACTCCATGTCCCAGCTGCTTTCCCAAGCCTATTGGGGTCGTCTTGCAGCTGGTCATGGTCACGTTGGCAATTGACCACCTTGTATACCGCAGTGTCATCTGCAAAAAGTCTGGTCAGTGCTGTCAGGTTTTCTGGGAGGTCGTTAATGCAGACTAGGAATAAGCATGGGCCTAGTACAGAATCTTGTAGGACACCTGATCTTACACTGCCATAGAACAGTGGGTTCCATCTACAACCACCGCCTGCCTTCTGTGTCGGAAGAAGCCCCCGATCCACCTGCTAACTTGCCCCCAGATGCCGTAGTAGTGGAGAGTTTGTGGTGGAGAAGGCTATGATTTACCTTATTGAAAGCTTTTGCAAAATCCATGACAAGGATGTCGGTCTGCTTTCCTCCCTCCACATTCTCAACAAGTTCATCTACGAATTCCAGGAGCTGCGTTTCACACAATTTTCCTTTCCTGAAGCCATGCTGCTGGTTCACGCAGAATGTTGTTGACTTCAAGGTGGTTCATGATTGCACTGACTATGGTATGTTCAAGCAGATTGCAGCAAATACAGGTCAAGGACACTGGTCGATAATTTGCAGGATTGTACTGTTCTCTTTTCTTATAAGTAGGTATAACTAGGGCGTCCTTCCAGTCTGTTACTACTACTCCCAGTGTTGATGGAGGACTGGTAGATGGTTGTTGATATAGGCGCTACTTTATCTGCTAATTCTTTTAAAACCTTCAAGCTAATTTCATCCGGGCCACCTGCTTTGTGAGGGTTCAGATTCTGTAGGAGCTTGTGCACACCCGCCTCTGTTATGTGGATGTCCTTCAGTGTGGAATTGTTTCCACCCATCAGTCCTGTCTTCTGTCAAAATTCCTCGCTTGTATATTCATGTCCGCTGCCAAAGACCGACCGGAACTGGTCGTTTAGTTTGTTCTGCCCGTGCTAGTGGATCTGATATCAAGCACCATTCTTCTTTGAGAGGTGCAACACTAGTGCCAGATGCCTTCTGGTACTTGATATAGCTCCAGAAGCGCTTGTTCTTGACAGGCTGTGCCGTGTCTTCTCCTGTAAAGATGCTGTGGAGGTAGTTCTAGTAAGCCGGCCTTAGTTTTCGTTGAGTTTCCGTCTTCAGTTTTCTCACCCTATTTTTCAGTTCCTCAGTGCCATGCTTTTTCATCTTCTTATAGACTCTGTCTCTACGTCTGATGAGCTTGGGCAGGTCTGAGGTGATCCAAGGTTTCCTGGCCTTTGGTCGGGAGATCTTGTGTGGAATGTGCCTTTTGACTGACTGTTGTAGTGTGGTCTTGAATGAAGTTCTTAGTTCTTCAGTGGAGGCAGTGTTCTTGACTTGCTGTTTGTTGGTTTTTTGTTTTTGTTTTTAAATTTTATCATGTCCTCTTTTACGCTCTGCCAGTCTGCTCTGGTGTACATGGGAACCTCTCGGCATTGCTGACGTCGTTTCTATGTTTTGATGTTAATTTCACAGAACACAATGTGATGGTCAGAAAGTCCAGGCATAGTCTGGATCTGGATCTGGATGTATACGTCGCAGAAGCCAATCAACGGCTATAAACGCACATCGCTCTGCCAGTCTGCTCTGGTGTACATGGGAAACCTCTCGCATTGCTGACGTCGTTTCTATGTTTTGATGTTAATTTCACAGAACACGATGTGATGGTCAGAAAGTCCAGGCATAGTCTGGATCTGGATCTGGATGTATACGTCGCAGAAGCCAATCAACGGCTATAAACGCATAGTCTCTGTGCAGTATGGCAAAGACAGTTGGTAACAATAAGGTCCAAGACATTGCTATTCTTAAATGTCATATCCACTGTCGTGCTGCTGCGTCTATGTGATCAATGAAGAATAATTGAAAGGAGAGCACATCATCAATCTGATATATCTGTGGTATAAGCAAAATAATAGAGGGGAGGGTTGGAATGATATCAAGCTAAATAACGCAAACCTGTTCTAATTTTGGGGTCCACAAAGGATAGAAAATAATGGAATGTAAACCAGCTCTGATTCTGGAGTGCGATAGGCTTGAAAGAGACAACGGATGTTCCTTTTCTGATGGATGGAAAAAGGAAAAAGACAACTCTACCACCCCCATGCTGCTATCGCAGTTTACAAAATTTGGGTAGGAACTGGAGGTAATGTACGGTTTTAGTTAAGATTAGGGTCTGGTAAGTGCAAGGGTAGTGCATTCCGGGGCTTGAGAGTTTTCCGATTTCGAAGTTCCAAGCTGTAATGCACAAATAGGGCCGCCCGAGGAACACACAAGTAGTTAGTGTTGTGGTTGGTTTATTTTGGTGATAAACGCTCTGCTGAACCACTGGCAGGTTTGCTTGCAGATGGAAAACGGATTAACTTTTACTTTTCTTGATGATTGTCGATGCGACAGGCTACACTCTGGCATAACATCAAAGAATATAGGGTAAAGGGGAAGTTGGAGTATGGCTGCCTTAATAGCGGGATTAAAAAGAAAAAAAAAAAAACGGTCATACACACGCGAGTGTCCGAATAATCAACTTTGATGACTGTGGGCACTCTACGGAAAGAAAAAGAAGAAGAAGAAAAAGGACAAAACTGAAGCGCACTAGTTGTCAAAGAAAAAGCATACAACGTCCTAGTCCGTTCACTTGTTGAGTATGCAGCAACTGTTTGGGATCCAACCTCTTAGAAGAGTTAGCTGCAAAGTGAGACTGCAGGCGGAAATCAAAACAAATCTTAAATAAATGTTAGCGAACCGCCCAGAGAAACGTGGACAAACGACTCACAAGACAAACCACAACGCGTTTCGACCGCTTAGGTCTTCTTCAGGTAAGACACAAACAAACAGAACAACGAAAATTCACTTAGCTTTGATCGCGTCAGAGTTCAGCACAAGGAAGAAGGCATGGAATGAGAACGCCTCCTTCCTTGCGCTGAACTCTGAAGCGATCAAAGCTAAGTGAATTTTTGTTGTTCTATTCGTTTGTGTCTTACCTGAAGAAGACCTAAGAGGTCGAAATGCGTTGTTTTGTCTTGTGATTCGTTTGTCCACGTTTCTTTGGGTGGTTCGCTAACATTTATTTAAGATTCTTTTAGAAGAACATCATTAAACTTGAGTGGATCCAAAGATGAGCTGCCCACTTTGTGCTTAATAGATATCACAAACACATCAAGTGTGGGTAAGCTGATTGAAAAACTCAACTGGCCATCACTGGAGAATCGCAGGAAGTCAAACCACATTGCAATGTTGTTGAAAATAAACGACAATCTGGTTACAGGCATCAAAGAGCACCTGAAACCCCAGCCACCATGTGAGTGATGCAGACATGATCACCATTTTGCCCAAATTTCCCAGTAGAACACAGTACCGACAGGGTTCCTTTCTCCCAAGAACCATCAGGGATTGGAACTCCTTACCATCAGTAAATTTCAACCAGTGCACTCTTTACACGTTCGTGTCAAGGGTCACCAAATACCTGTCACAACAAAAGTAAAAACTTTTATTTTTTGTTTTTTTTTTTTTTGTTTTTGTTGTTTTTGTTTTTTCTGGCCCTTGGGTGGGCTTGACCCTATGGTGGGTCAGGGCTGTCCGACGGTACATGTAGGCAGGGTAGCAGCTCCACATCGCCTGTTGGGTCATGAAGGCCATAGGATTTTTTTTTTTTTTTTAACTGCCACCTCTGTACCATTCACAAGTAGGCCCTGCAAAGTGGCAGGAGCATCAACCAGTTGATGGCAGCAACTCTACAGAAGAAGAAGTGACATGACCAGCTGGCGTCCTTCACTGATTCAGCAGGGCATCTAATGTAAGAGTAGGACATTGGTCATTCAGCGGTCTGCAGAACTGATGCCACGTTGCCAGATTCTGCACTGGCTGCTGGGGTACCTGACTTTTTTTCCCTGTAATCTTAACACATTTTTTTTCGAAGACTCACCAAAAAACATACACACACCAGCAACTATCATGATCATTATCACCTGCATGGTGTACATCTAACACTGTTCACTATCATTTCAGTCTCAGGGTATTCTTCCAGGACACTCTTGATTCCTGACGTGTGTTGGTTTTTAAAATGTTTGCTGGTTATACTGTATATTAGATTCTTAATTATGACAGCAGTTTTAAATTGCAAACTTTTTTTCTTTCTTTTTTTTTTTACATTAGGGGCATCAGGGGCTAATCAAGAGGGGGGTGACAATCAAACTGGGGGTCCTGTCCAGGTTCAGGGTCCATTTCAAAGGGGGGTGAGGTTTCAAACTGAGTCCTGGTCCAGGTCAGGGCCTCTCAAGAGTTTTTAGAGGGCTTCAGTGCCCAGCACTGAAGGTAATGTAACTTTCTTAAATGCTTTGAAGGTCTCTCCTGAACTGTAAAAAGTGAATATATGCATGTGTAGCCACTTCCAGTGGATAAATAGATGTGAGTGTAAGACTGTGTCATGTGTAGGAATTGGTGTGTGTGTATGTGAGTGTGCGTGGTGTGTGTTTGTGAGTGGATTTCACACTGGATACTTTGGAGTGGTTTCGCAGCGCGAGTCTGAGTCAACTCTATTAACAACCAAACTCTGAATGCCAAATCAAATGGCTCAAACTTTTTAATAAATACCACAACTCTGTGATTTTCAAAATAAAAATTTGGGTACAAGTGACATACAGTTAAGTTTTCACAGGGGATAACCCCTGAGAGTCAGAGAAAACACACAATGCACTGAATGTTTAGGAAATACCACAACAAGGGTAGTTCTGAATTAAAAGTAATAGCTGTTCACTTGAAACACCAGTCCTCAGCAACTATTAGAAAGCTGCAGTTTTCATCGCCAAGGGACACAGCACAGAACATGGATGATAACAAATTGCTTTCATTATTTTTATTGTTTGTCTGCTGTGACTTATGAAGATTGATAGTAATAGTCCAAACATTGTTAAAGAAAAAATGTTGGACTAGTAACACATGTTTAAATCTATCTCCATTTGTTGGACAAGTTACACATGTTAAAATCTATTCCATTTGTTGGACAAGTTACACATGTTAAAATCTATTTCCATTTGAAAAAGACTGGAAAAAGGTAGAGAAGGTCAAGGCATCCATGATCGCCCTATATACCCAGATCCATTCCTGTTCATATATTCATACATTTGGTGGTCACAATCAATGTGCTGCTTAATGTGTTGCTTTATGGGTTAAAAAGCTATGAACAGGAAATAAAAAGATCCATGATGGTGATGATATAAAACACTAGTCTGCTCTACGTAAGAACAAGTACAACTTTTTATCTCCAAGGACTTGGCAAATCTTTGCATGCCTTTAAACAGAACTGAACCCAACAACAAATATAAAATTGATTAACATGAACAGCAGAATCTGTGCAGAGAAAGACTTTGGGGTCACGGTTGACAGTAGTTTACCATCAAATGGCAAATCACAGCTGCTTACAAAAACTGATAAAGGCACATTAAATATCAGGGATGAACGCACTTCGTATTAAGTTCATAACTTGACAAAATTGTACTCTTTTTTAAGAATTGCTGGTTTGTTGGATTTGGAAATACGACTGTCCCATAATCTAATGAACTAACTTGTACAAAATGAGCAAAGAAAATGTGCAAGTAATTTCAGTTTGGAAGAAAAGAAGTTGAAATCTCTTAAACTGACCAGCCTTGTATGAGAGGTAGATATTATTCGCTGAATGTCATTTGTATATGCCTCTAAATTGTGTGCCAGCCAGTAACATATCTTCAAATTAAGTCAGTCTGACAGGAGCCCAAATATTGTACTGTTGCAGGTATTCAGAGGGAAAAATTAAATCAGGCTAACGAAGAAGATCATTTATTATAGCGAGTATCAGTATGACAACGTACCCACAAGGGACATCTTGTGAAGACCTGTCAGAGGTTGCTGCTTCTGTTGAGCTGTCCGACCAGGAAAGGTGGGTTTCTGTTCCATATTCATGAACCCATTCGTGTGTGTGTGTGTGTGTGTGTGTGTGTGTGTGTGTGTGTGTGTGTGTGTGTGTGTGTAATAAACTAATAAATTCAAGGATAAGTATTGAGCACCATTCCAGCAACTTACAGAGCAGCTTGGTGTTGCAATGACTGCAAGAAATATTGAATTATAAACAAAGCTTGCTCTTATGTCTTAGATTGTAGTAGAAATAGGGGGGGTGATAAGCATTCATATCTGTAGTAGTGGTAGATCATTCTGCCTAACTAACAGTATGTGCTTGAGTGGGTGAATGGGGAATAATAAATGCTTCTGAAAATGAACCTTCAGCAAGCTTATAGTCTCCAAAGGGGGAGACATCTACAATGGGGAGGAAGCTCACTGGAGATGTCTCCCCCTTTGGAGACTATAAGCTTGCTGAAGGTCATTTTCAGAAGCATTTATTATTCCCCATTCAAGCGCATACTGTTAGTTAGGCAGAATGATCTACCACTACAGATATGAATGCTTATCACCCCCCTATTTCTACTACAGTCTAAGACATAAGAGCAAGCTTTGTTTATAATTCAATATTTCTTGCAGTCATTGCACCAAGCTGCTCTATAAGTTGCTGGAATGGTGTTCAGTACTTATCCTTTGAATTTATTAGTTTATTATAATTTAGTCCTTGCGAATTCATTCCAAGAACTGGCCCTCAGCACTTGTGTCTTAAGAGGATATCTTTTTATATTTTCTACTTTTCACAAGAAAATGTAGCTTGTTTTGCTCTTTTAATGATTTTCTTTTGCTTCTTAGGTGACACCTTTGGTTGGTTTTTTGAAAACTCAAACAAACAAACATACTATGGTATTGCACACCAGTCTTTTTCTGGGATAGCATTCTTCTTAAAACCGAAAAGGCAGAGAGTCAAATTACCACTTCCGCGGTCACTGAGGAGAGAAACAATCAGGTTTCGAAATATCGGTATATGACCAGGAGTTATATGTTAGTGAGCTTCCTCCCCATTGGAGATGTCTCCCCCTTTGGAGGACTATAAGCTTGCTGAAGGTTCATTTTCAGAAGCATTTGTTTATTCCCCATTCACCCCACTCAAGCACATACTGTTAGTTAGGCAGAATGATCTACCACTACAGATATGAATGCTTATCGCCCCCCTATTTCTACTACAATCTAAGACATAAGAGCAAGCTTTGTTTATAATTCAATATATATATGTGTGTGTGTGTGTGTGTGTAGTGATTCATTCAAGGCTTTGATTTGTACTACTACTACTAGAGTTGTATTCATAACATTCTAGGCCTTTTTCATGCAATGTTTTCCTTAAAATGTGTTGTCTGAGAAAGTGCAAATATTTCAGAGCAATGAGGATTTCAAAGTTAGTTTGGGGGCATGTCATTTGAAAACATGCCCATGTCTCCTCCTTCACCCTCTCCCCCCAATCCTATGGACCCCCTTCCTTTTTTTTTTTTTTTTTATTTATTTATTTTTTTTTTTTTAAATTTTTAAATGAAATAGCTGTTATAAAAAAGCCATTTCCAAATCATCTGTTTTTGGCTATATTTTTTTTCAAAAGTTCTGTTTGGGCCCCCCCCCCCCCCCCCCCCCCCAGTGCTAAAAGTAAACAGTTCAGCTCATGTGGAGTCAGACCTTGGTTGGTGGGCTATAGATTTTCTTCATATTTATATTATATAAATAATGTGGAAAGTCCAGTTGGGTCAAGGAAATAAACACACGGAGTTGAAAGGGGAAGAACTGGATGGGTGGGGAAGAAGCAGTTGGATTAAGTGTATAACCAGGTCTTGCAGACAGTTCTGAAGGTGGTTTTCAGGCTGAATAGATGGGGCTTAGGTAACTGACCCCTTTCCCCACTTCAACATACACTTATCCCTTTCCCCACTTCATTTCAACATGCACTTACTCCTTTCCCCACTTCATTTCATACACTTTAAAGTTCCCTTAATACTGTTCAGATTTGTTATTTGTGATGTCTGAAGAAGACATATATGTTGAAAATTCACTTGTCTGAATTTGTACTGTGTATGAAATAAGCTTTACTTTGCACCCAGGTTTTTATTTATATTTATTCTTCAGTTTGATGACTGATGACTAAATTCTCTATGGAGATGCCAGGGGCTCTTTCAGTACAGAGAGCTTTCTTGCCTTCTGGAAGTTATATGCCTGCAGCTTCCTCTGTTGTTTCACCCTTTTTTGCCTGCGTTTTGTCTTCCTTTGCTGCCACCTTTAGTTTTTCTGCCTTTGGAACCGTTCATGTCTTTGTTAAGGAAACCTAAACATTTTTTTTTTCTCATCGCTACTTGTGACTTACCAGCTGTTTGTTGTTGTAATCTGGGAACAAGGCAGTGAAAACTGCCCCCACTGTCCAGGATGGGACACAGGATGCCCATTCTGCGGTGTCCGTTTGCCCATATGACTTTTTTTTTTAGGCATTTTTTTGTGGCTTTAAAGTAAATTTTTAAGAATTTTTTAAAATCTGGGAGTTAGAAATAAAGAGGGGTGCATGGCAGTCTCACAACAGCCTAGTTTTACAGTCTGTTAGATCATAACAATAGTTTAGCCACCATGTCATTGGTTGCTTTTGTTGTTTGTACTTTTATAGGAAAAAATCTGTCTGGATGATCTGACATGGTCAAGATACCATTTTTTTCTTACACAAGTTTGACTGCAATGAAAAGGCTATGTGTGTGGAAGGCTGAGCTAAGATGATAAAAACATGAAAAGTTGACAGAATGTTATCAGACAAGGGGATGCAAATGGTATATGAATATATTGTTGAGGAAAAAACAAGATGGGCTTCAAGGAAACATTGATGCTGTATCAAAATTGATCAGAGGGGGTGAAAAAAAAAAAAAAACCCAACAAGATTTCTGATTTAATACCGGATAATGTGAATTCAAATGTTAAATTGTCTGACAGTAACTTCAAAGAAATTATTATCTTGATCATATGTGAAAGCAAAGTTGATGTTTACATCATTCAGTAGTGACACACAACATATTTTATATGTATGGATGAAGCTAAGTTCAGCAAGAATGATAGATATATCAGTCCTCCCTACACATCATTATAGACAGCAGTTTGGTGACATCATTGTCCAATGGTAAAGCTCCCCCCATGTAAATGCTTGCTTGATTTGCCATCTGTTGTAGGTATGTGTACGCATGTTTGTGAAAATTTCTCCTCGAAAGAAATTCAGTCAATACTGATGACGTAAACAAAGGAAAAAGATTTGTCAAAAATGCTGTCAGTTGTACTCTGCTGAGAAAGGCCGATTACAAACAGAACATCACCAGTATTGGCCACATTTTTGAAGATCTTGCATCAAAATGGACATACTTTATGTCAATTTGTTGCATAGACATACATACATGCATTGTTTTGTTTTGTATGTTTCTTCTCTGAGTCGGAAATTTCAAAGTGTTTTGCAATTTCTTGGCGTGTACAACACACAGGTGCACTGGATGAGAAGCTGAAGTAGTGCATCTTCCATTATTCTTTCCTGAACTTTGTTTTCAAAACCAGTTTTTGTTGTATATTTTTGTACTGGTGTGGCTGCATTCAAGCGTCTTGAATTGCAGTATATATGTTTGTGTGCATATCTTTCAAACATGCATTTGCTTCTTTCTTTTAATTGTAACCAACTTTCTGGGTGTAGAATGCCTTTCAAAACCATTAGACATATATATATATATATATATACAGATATGGATACACAAGTTAGTCATGTGATTTTACATTATATTCCAGTTCCTATGATGTGCGCAAAAGACTGCGTGCGGAGCGAAAGAAAAGCACCCAAGAGCAAATCAAGGGTATGAAATTGCGCCAGCGCCAGAGTGAGGTTGGAAAGAAAGACGTCCATATGTTCATACCATCTGTGCTGCCGCTGCAGTGACTGCTGCATGCTATCTGTTCTATCATTTCTATTGGAGTACTGGTTAGCGTTTGAATTGTGGTCTGGTGGCGTTTGCCGGTGGATATTTATGCTGCGTAATGGTGTCAGTTAAAAACCCAAGAACACCAATGTAAAAAACTTGTATGCCAGAAATGTTTATCAATGTTTCCATATTTTGAAGTGGCGTTTCAATACCAGAATGTGGATTTATGTTCAAAAAACTTCCTTTCAGGACTTATTATATTGTACTGTTTTTGGTGTGTTTTTTAAATGTATGTGTTAACTCTTATAGTTTCTAAGTAGAGCAAGATTTGACTTCACTCTGCTCCAAGTGGACAAAGTCAACATTGTACATCCTGTCTACTATTGAACAGATTAGGAATTATGCGCAGATGCACAATAAGGGAAATAAAACTTTATATCTCAGAGCTTATGCTTATGAATTGCATGGGTCATACTCTACTGAGATCCAAGGCCCTTTTTTTTTCTTTCCCCCTATTGTCCATTAGGCAATGACCATTCTGGGGTACGAATATCACAATAGACTTCCAATGATGTTTAACCAAGTTGTTGTGGTACCAGCAGTTTTACCAGCATTTTAAATTAATGGGGAATGTTCACAATGTCTGTCTTTCTCTTCAAATGGCTTCTCTTTCTCTGTTCATCTTCCATGCCATTTCAGAGGCATTAACTTGCTGATCGTTCCGGTTCCCTGTTCATAGCCATTAACTGGTTTGTTTCATTGCAGCCCTGGCACGGGCATTCCATAAGTCGTTATAAGGCAGCCACCCACCTTATGAGAGACAAAGCATTGTTGCCAAGTCACTTCTGTAGTGTTCATTGGTGCCTATTATGATCCAGCTTATGCAGGATACAACCTATTAAGCCTCCTGCTGACAATGGGAGCCAGCGCAAGTGTTGGAGAAGGCCAAGTCCAGCGAATCACCAAGAACTTGCCAAACCAGCAGCCTTGACACAAAGTCACCAAGAGCATGGACAGGGAGAGGAAATCAAAACCGAGGACACCATATCCATAGGAGAAAGGCATTAAGGGCCACAGAGTTTGAGACTTTACATTCAGTTTTGTTCTGGTGGATGAGGACTAGGATTATGCTGTGGTGTTCCATTTTGATTAGACATTACATACAGAACATCAGATTGGCTGGTCCGCCCACACCATTGGCACAAAGTTTGAAAAATGGCACTGGGCCCTTTTGACCAGATGTGTCTGTAGAGCACACATCAATCAGCCAGTGTCAGCTTATTGTGACAAGTCACTGTCGGTGTTCAACAGGCCTGCAGTGAGTAGCGACTACTACAAGATGAGAAACGTTCTGATTGAAAATGCCTTGGTTCAACTATTTTGATTTGCTAGCCATTTGATTATTGTTTCCAATTAAGTGTGACTTTTTGTTTTTACTTTAAGTGTTAAATTTTCATTAAGTCCTTGTGCATGTTAAGCACAAGCTTCGCCTTTAACCTTTCCTATCATCCAGGTGTGCATACACCAACCTATCAGTTGTAATATCGGACATGGTGACTTTTCATTTCTGAAAGGTGCAGGTATGCAAATATCCATTTTTTTTTTTAAAACAGGGAATTTTTTTTTCTTATTCTGTATGTGCTCACACCATCACTTTATGGGATTGCTTCTGATAAATATACATGTCATCACACAGAAAGGGTAACTTACTATCTTTGGACAGAAGATGGACACAAGTAAAATTTTAGCAATAAATATGGATGTTCTGATGGTTTGTATGCATATTTACATGCAGTCTCCCATGGCATTCTGAAAACACTTTAAGGGTCTGGTCTTGAAATACTTTCCATCACCAGAAGTTTAGAGAGGCTCACATTGACAAGAGTAATGCCTAGTAAAGATTATACAGTATAAAGGTCTTGTAGGACCTGTTGTGGGAAGCATGGATAGCTCAAACTATGAATCTGTTTACATTTTTTAACATGGAGACAGTTGGAGGGGGAGGGGAATTTTGAATAGTTTTGAAATATTGCAGGCTGCCATGCATGCTATTCAATCTCTGGCATCATGGAAGCCAGAAAGATTATTATGAATAACTAGTTACATAGCACCTATCCTTGGCTAGAGACCCAAGGTCTAAGCGCTTTACAATCCACTCGTTTACACAGTGGGCTGCCCTGCCCAGGTAGTGTGGACTGAAGAGCTGCCAGCTGGCACTTCATTCAGTTGTTTCCCCGTGTCATCCAGTCAACATTGTTCACTCAACTTCTTTACTCTCTTCATTCGTTCCATTTCTTACGCAGGTGCACATGAAGTGTAATGTGTCATCCACACCAAGGGCCAAACCGGCCTCCTCTTCCGAAAGTTGGTGATGGGATTTTACGTGTGTGCATGATGATGTGCGTACGTTCACACATGGAACCTTGGTTGGTTTATGATCTCTATCGAAGGACTGTATGGGAAATGGAATCAGAACCAGTGTTAACTGAGGGAAAAATCCCTCTGTACCGAAACGGCCCTGGCAGAGATTCAAACCTACAACCCCAGGATCACCAAGATTGCAAAGTCTGGCGCTCTACCAAAGCTATTCCGGCCCCCAAGATGCATTTTTCATTACCTGCTTTCTTGTCATGTTTAATGTGCAATAGTTCTTTTCATTGGTTGTATTTGGTTTGTAAAATTAACAAATGTACAAATCATAAGTATGAATGTATTGTTTCTGTTGGAAAGGTACAGGTTGTACTTGAGTTTTGCTTTTTTCCAGCTGTTCGCATGGTTTTTTTTTTTTTTTTTTTAAACCATCCCCTATGGAAATGCCACTTGGATACCGACATCACTATGCATGAAATTAGCCATTCATCTCAACATCAGAGCTTTGGGGAGGAGGGGGGGAATCCTTGGCAACCTTTTTTCCCTAGACTTCTTCACAGGTTTGAATTATCAAATAAGTTCCCACAAAAAGATCCCTTCTGTTCATCATGCGTGTGCATGCTCATGAATTGATATTACTTGCTTCCCACACTGAATAAATTGAGAGATAAAGGATAACAGAAGTTACGTCATCTGTTCTGTTTTATTGAATGTTATTTTTGCACGGTGTATTGTGTGTCAGTTGTATTGAACTTTTTTATTTTAGTATTTTTGCAGTTTTAGTTGTTTTTTTTCTTTCCCTTCCCTACCTTGGTCTTGAAGAATATGTTGAATTTTCAGGTACAACCAACTTCCTGATATATAAGGAGGGGGCAGGAGGGTTAAAAAAAAAAAAATTTTAAAAAAAAGTGAGAGAGGGGGAGGGGGAGTCACACCACACTTATGTTGAGAGGGGAAGGTAGTCAGGATGAGATGGAGGTAGAATGATGTTGAGAGGGGAAGGTGGTCAAGGATGAGGAGGAGGTAGAATGGTGGGAGACCATTGGACAGTTCTCTGGAACTCTAGTTCCGCATTGCCAAAGATTTGCTGCTTTCAAAACATTCCGACTTCATATTTTCAGTTCACATGGTAACATTAATGCAACTGTTCTCTAATATACTTTCACAAAGTTGTCATTTAGATTTTGTATATCAGTGGGAAGCAGGAGCAAGTGTGGAATCTCAAGTATTCCCTGGAATGGAGATGTAAATGATCTGTTTTATGCCAGACAATTTAAAACAAAGAGGCGGAAAATCTTGTGCAAAACAATTGAAAATGCCTACACACATACATGAGATGTTAGACTGCACACAGAGCTTTACTGGGACAGTTCAGCACTGACAAATGTGTCTCCAAACAGTTCAGAGATAAATAAACCTTGCTGTGTTAACATATGGGTGGATTTTTACCCAGACTAAATTTAGTATGAATTGTGAATTTCTAGCTATTCAAAATTTTGCAAGTTGTGCCCACCTCCAGCAAGAGTAAGCAATGAGTTTGGTGCTTTATGATTATGCATAACTATTCTGTTCTTCCCTCTGTCCTATAGACTTTTTGTCGATTCAAGTTTTATGATCATGCATTTCAGAGAGGTGCCTTTAGCCCTTGCCATGCATCTAGACATCCACAACCTAAGGGACATAATCAAGCTACTCTTCAACTACAAAATCTAAAAACAAATCGGCCACCTGTGAGCCAATTTTGATACATGCGTTTCAGGGCCGGAATAGCTCAGTTGGTAGAGCGCCGGACTCTGGTGATCCGGGGTTGCAGGCCTCCATCTCCACCAGGCTGTTTTGGTACAGGTGGATTTTTCCCTGAGTTAACATTAGTTCTGACTCCATTCCCCATACAGTCCTTCAAATAAGACTATAAGTATAAACCCAGGTTCAGAGTGTGAACGCATGCACATCTTGCACACATGTAAAATCCCATCACAGACTTTTGGAAGAGAAGGCCAGTTTTGGTTGTTGGTATGGATGACACATTACACATAGCATGCACCTTCCCTGAAGATGGAGTATGGCTGCCTTAATGGTGGGATAAGAAAACAGTCATACACACAAAACTCCACTGTCTGTTTATACAGGGAGTGTCCACAGGAGTATCAGCCTGCGTATGCAGAAAGAAAGAAAAAGATGCATGCGTTTTTCAAAAGGGAAAGTTGTTTCATTTGAACAATAGACTTCTGAGGATGAGTTGTTGAAGACCCATACTATTCACAGGGTTCCTACAGACTTCCAAGAAAAAATTCAAGCCTATAATTTATAAAGTATGGGCGTTTTTTTTTCTCTTTTTTCTTTAAAACCTCTTTAGTCGCTTTACAGTTACTTGAAACAGAATCCAATTTGAAGCAGAAGATGGGGAAATGAATTCTTTTCAGATGATATAATTAATGAGCAATTTTCTTTATTTTGTATGATTTTGTGACTTTCTCACCAAAATATGTACTACTCAAACAAAATCGTTATTCCAAGTACTTGAGGTGCTTATAAGCCCAAAGTTCAAATTTAAGAATTTTTCTTAGTCCCTGAAAATGGGTCCTCAAACTTTAACAACACTTAAGGAATTTCATGAACTTTGTGTAATGAATGGTAATCAAATATAGCAAAGCAGAATATGATCTTTTATGACTGCACTGTCTGAAGATGGAGTAATACAATGAAAACACAGAGTAAAGCTTTTCTAAACTGAATGGGATGTGGGTGACCCTTTGTTGGGAGTGTGCAGTCAAGAGATGTCTGGTAAAGGTTAACAGTCTTTAATGACATACATCATCAACGTAAGGTGAAACATACCTACATCGTTGCTTTAAAAAATGATGACGTGATTAAAATGCTAGGTTCCTGTGGGACTCTTCTCATCAAAAATGTGTAGTTTAGTAGTTACAGTTAGGCAACAACTTTGAAAAATCAGATCAAACAAAACACTGAATGTATAAATTTGGTTTCTCAAAATTAATCCAAACGTTACACAAACTGAAAGCTAAAACATTGTAAGTAATTTGTGATATGGATATTATGTATTATCCCACAGAAAATGGGTTGCCAGTCATATAGCAGACATGAGGTCCTAATCTATTGACCAGCGACAAAAAACCCAAAAACCTTCAACTTAGAATGCTCTTTGACATCAGCTCATGTGCTGATACTTTATCCAATGCTTTCCCAAATATACATAGTGGATTTTATGCAAGATCTTAAGGTAAAACAGACCTAGCTTCCTGTCTTCACACACACTCATCCTTTTCACAAACATTAATGAGACGGAAAACTTTGCTGTCTAAGTCTTATTTAATATCTTTGCCAAGACTTGTTAAGAGAGACAATTACAGCTGAGGGTAGCAATACCAATGGATATGTTCATCATTTCTAAATAATCTAATTTTTCTTAGTGGCTGCCTTTCAGATTAATGGTGGACAGAATGCAGATATGGAATTGTCAGAGGGATTTCTGTTTAGTCTTGTAACAGGTCACGTGGCTATGGCATCTTTTTTTTTTTTTTTTTTGGCAGAATGTCTATGCCTCCTCTTGCTCTTCCTCCTCGTCAAATTCGCCCTCTTCCTCAGCTGTGGCATCCTGGTACTGCTGGTACTCAGAGACCAAGTCATTCATGTTGGACTCAGCTTCTGTGAACTCCATTTCATCCATGCCCTCACCAGTGTACCAGTGAAGAAAGGCCTTGCGACGGAACAATGGCAGTGAACTGCTCAGAAACACGTTTAAACAGCTCCTGGATTGCAGTGGAGTTGCCCACAAAAGTGGACGACATCTTAAGGGAGTATTTCATGTTCAGCCACTCAGCTAGTTAGCTTCAGACCTAAAGAGAGTATTGCAGTTCAACTTAAATAAAAGTTATACAGGCTGAAGCCGTCAGACCTATGGACGCCTATTCATTACATAACTATCCACCTGTACAAACACGACCAAACTTTTTTGGCGCCATTTGATTTTTATTGATATATAGATGGAGAAAGAATTTCCGCCTGTTTTTTTCTGTGCAGTCACACGAACATTTCTGTTAGTATCAAACTGAAGTACTTGTCGACTTGGCTCAACAGAATACTGTTGATCTGCCTCAGTCCTGATCAACAACGTGTTTTCATCAGTAGGCGCTCGTTGTAACCTTCATGATGCATAGTAATTGGTCCACCATGTTATCAGTGATTTCTGTTCTGTCGTGACTATTTCTTCACATCATTTTGTTCGTCAAAGTATACACTACAGAATGACATTTTCCATCACTGCCTATGACGAGTGGCGGTGGCAGGTGTGGTCCTTTAGAGAAAGTACTCAAAATTTTTCTCCGTTTGAATCATAGTGATTAGGCTGGCGGTCTCCTCACGTCGTCCCTCATCATAAAGGGAGGGAA